>OX465271.1:3131670-3265062 GCA_949987775.1 Aproaerema taeniolella
AACTTTGAATACTTTGCCACTGTCTGTAATGTTTTCGTTATTTCCTTTTTTGCAATGACTAGATGAACTATAATATTAAGGAGAAATAAATCTTGTAAGTCATGTTGTGATCTAATTACTCTGATTTTAAAAATGATTTAGGTGAAGTAATATTATTATATTCTAGAAGATTTTGACGAGGATAATTTCCGTAAGTTTACTGGTAACACTTCCGCATCTGTCACTGTCAGTCAAAGGCAAAAGTGTCAAAACAAAATCAGCTGGTATCGCTGTTTTGCTCGTAGTTTTTGCTGTTTTCGCTCGAATTTCTTTAGTTATTTAGTGTTAAATTAAGTTACAATGTCCAAGTCAATGCACGTTGTTGAAGGTGAAGCTTCAGAGTCGGATTCAGAAATAGAAATCGCGAAATCTCCTGTAAGTACCGTTATTATCAGTAACAGGTCCCTTTTTCTCTTTTCCCATGGGAACTTCGGGAAATTCTATTGCAGCTATACTCAAGGAATGCCTGTATACAGTTTCTACACTTTGAGCTACTGTAGTTTAAAATCAAATCACATATCTTTATTGTTTTGGAGATACAATGATCATTTTGCCAGTATGTGGGTACTCTATTGTACGTACATATTACAATGATGTTTTAATCTATATTTTCAGGACAGTAGTGATTTGGCCGACAGTAAAGCATTTGTGATAGCTGGGGAGGCACCAGAATCTGATGATGGTAAGTACATGAAGTCAAAAAGTCAAGAATAGCTTTACCGAGTCTTGATATATAAATACTTAAGTATTTATTGTCTCTTTCTCTCTATCAAAATGACAAAGACGACTGCTACTCAAGTATAGATCAGAGTCTGAGTCGCGTTTTGTAATATGGATCTTAGGATGTTACTTAAAATGAGTCTAAATAGTGAATCACATTAGGGCTAAAATTCAATGTTGGTACTCAGGCTGGCAAAAATCAACACAGGTGTGTTTAAAGAATTTTATTATTACTTTTAAACATATTATAACGGGTTCTTACCAGAATTATTGATTTAAATGAGTATCTGATATTTCAGTGCTGGCGATTTACCAAGATCGCTTAGCGCGATTCAATTTAAGACCTAAACAACTCTGCAACGCTTATTCGTACCATGATGGCTTATAAGCGATTCAATTTTGGCGCTGTTGCGATTCAAAGGCAGACCAGCAACAATTTATGTAGACATTTAAAATGGACCATAGACAACCGAGCAGTTCAAAAGCAGCACCATCATGGTACCATTTTAAAAAACATTCCAATTGCGAAGCAGTTCAAAGTTGGATCCTAAACAGAAATGCTTTGAAACGATCGTGGTAGGCAATCACGGATCAACTGGAGAACTGCAGGTAGTGTTAAGAGCAGACATAGCGGCCTACCGTGGTTCTTCCGAAACGCATCCAGGCAAAACACCCTTATTAAGTGAGTCACTTACAGGTCGAACACTGTTTTCGCATAAAGTTAAACTTGTTAATTATTGTTATTAGATCTTTTAACTCGACGCCGGTAGACAAAGGTGCAATCTTCATCCTAGAAAGCATGTAGCATAGCAATAAAATAAATGTGTTATTTAAAGCTCAAAGAAGAGGTTCAAAGAGGTGGAACCAGGCCCCTCTTTCCCACTGGGCACTCTGGGCAAGGCCCCCTTGTCTCCAGAAGATAATTATTATTACAGACTAGAATACTTTTGCTCATTAGCTTTGGCAAGCGTTAAGAGCGAAGCGCTGAGGGCAGGGCTTGAAAACTGTTAAGGTATAACGGTATGGTACAGCTATAAAATTTCAATACCGTATCAATTTAAAGGTAGAGTCAAAACGGTTAGGAATTACGGTTACGCTACCGTTTTATACCGATACCTTAACCGATATCTTCATCATTTTACAATAATATTATGCCTTTATTTTTATCGCTACCGTAACCGAAATTATTTCGGTATACCGAAAAAACGCCAGCGCGACGTTGCTGGCAGCGGTGGGGTGTAAAGAAAATCTTTATTTAGTAATTTATGTACCACAAAAAAAAACGGTACCGTTATTTACGGGTACCTAAAATTTAAAGGTATGACGTCATACCGCCAACCGTTTTAACCGATATTTTTTCGGTTATTCAAGCCCTGGCTGAGGGTATGCTGTACTCTTGCCCTTAAATCAGACTTTTCTAATACACTAAAATATCATCAGTGTTCTATTACAATTTTCTCTTAGACACAGGGGCCCCATAAACTCTAATGCCCAGGGCCTCCTATAAGTAAAAGACGGCCCTGGGTGGAACTGTCAGTGCAGAGGTAAAGCTCATGCGCTTTTATGGGGAATTGGGTAAAATGGTCCTAAATAAGAGGACTGATTACCCGCCTGTGCCCGACGGGTGTCCCCTCCATAGATAGATAGATAGATAGCAATAAAAAAAATCAAATGAAATAAATTAAGGCAAGTGACGGTTTTTTTTTCAGAATCGAAGCTGAAGCCCACATCATTTACGGAACGGGACCTGCCGTTGAACCTGGCCATGTCTCCCACTCCTCCCACAGCCAACACCAAGATATACAACTCTTTACTGCATCAGAAGCTGTGTAAGTATTTAAACCTTCGCGCGATTCTTGCACACGTGTGCAGGATTTGTATCGCACCCCTAAACAAGCGCGCGACGGGTTAATTAAGTACCTACAGGTACTTTTTTCTTTCAGGCACAGGATGCCAAAAACGCAAAATGATAACGCGGAAAAAACTTCCAAGGAGAAAAAACGTCCAAAGCGCAAAATGACAAAAGAGCAAAATTCTTTAAGCGCAGAATGACATAAGAGCAAAATGCCAAAGTGCAAAATGCTGAAAACTTGATTTATGCGTCATAACCGCCTGGAAATCATTTTTAAGGTTCCTTAGGGGTCATCCACATGTTACGTCACAGTGTATGGGGGGGGTCATATCAAATGTGACAGTATATGTTAAAGGAGTACCAAAAAAGCGTGACATAGGGGGAGAGGGGTTCAAAATCTCGAAATTTTGCGTGATGTAATATAATAATAATAAAACGTTTATTTTACTATGCAGCACACAGATATGTGGACGGCCCCTTAATTTAAAGTCGACTTAAATACCTACTTTTGTAATTCTTAGGGGAATGCAACGTGTCCCTTCGCGCTACGATTGAGGGCTTGGTGCGCCACACAACCGACATCTCTGTAGAAAAACTCACTAGAGCAGATAAAACTCTACTTAACGTACAGGTAAGTTAGGCATAAGTCTTATGACCCCTCTAGGAAATGACCTTGTCTTCAGTCAATAATGACCTTGATCGATTTACGATCAACACAAATATTAAAACATCGTATTGATAGTGGCGCTGTCTCTTGATCAGCGGGTCCTGGGTTCTATTCCCAGTTGGGGCAAACGTTTGTGTAAAAAGCAGATGTTTGTTCTCGGGTCATGGGTGTTCGTGTCTGTCTTTATGTATGTTCCGAGAGATAAGGGAATGCCTTAGCGTGGGCCTTTGAGTGTGTAGCGTCTATCATTGCCGTATCTAGGGTTATTTTGTAGGGGGGGCCGCGGGCCTGGCGAATTTAAATTAAATGCTTAATACGCTGTGCATTGAAAAGTATCTAATACTGTATTATAGTATGTAATAATAAGTAAGTATGGAGATTTATGATATTTGTGTGAAGTTATCAGTATTTTTGCATCAATTATAGAATTCCGAATTGGTAGCCCAATATTCTGGGGTGGGCCCTAGACCATACTGGGGTGGGCAGGGCCCACCCGGCCCCCCCCCCCCCTTTATACGCCTACGGCGTCTATATTATCCCCCCGACAAAAAAGAGGGGTGTTATAAGTTTGACGTGTGTATCTGTATGTTTGTGTATCTGAGTGTCTGTGGCATCGTAGCTCCTAAACGAATGGACTGATTTCGATGCGGATATTTTTGTTAGAAAGCTGACGTTATCGAAATAGTTCTTAGCTAATATTTGATCAAAACTCGTTGAGTCGTTTGAAAATTAAAAGCAATCGAATGTCGAAGGTGATACAATTTTTTTAATTTTTTTATTTTAATATTCTTCAATATTTTTTCCCAGGAAAGCATGCGAGCAACTAACGCCAACTTGACCCTAGCCCGAGCGAGGCTAAAGCAACTGCATGCCGAGTTGGAAAAGGCCAATTGTAGTGCTGCATTGCCTACAGTCAAACTAAAGCAATAATGTACTGGTTCACAAATGTGATAATGTATTAATTTAATACTAAAACGGGTCTAAATTCGTATAAATGTTTTATTATTATTATTATAAGATGGGTTAAATCTTGACCTCAATCTTGACCATAAGGTCAAAGATGAGGTCGACGATGGAGCGAGTTAACTCAGAAAATGCCTATAAAGGCACTGGTACTCTCACGCACCGACGAAACACAGCAAGCTGTTTGGCGTCGGACTTCGGTAGGAGGGTGGTCGCGAACCAGACGACCCTTCACAGAGCCTACCACACCGCATGAGACCATAAGACGACACCTCAGTTATGTTTTCCCTTGGTTTTGTAGCTATATTTCTATTTTATTGTAAGGAAATCCATATTCCAAATAATTAATGATTGTTGATTATCCAATAAATAATCTTTAAGAAAAAATTAACGTGTTTCACTTACTATAGATTGAACTTACTACACTTACTTACACTTTTATGATTATTATAAGAACCTATACTAAGAGACATTTCTGGAAAATCGACGACTTTTCTTGACATTAAGACAATACTAGTTATACAGGGCTTTAGATATCTCTCTTTCAACCTCTCGGGTGGTTAATCAGTCCATGAAAAACTGAATAACTTTCCCAAGGAACATAGGTCAAAATACGAAAAGGTTAATGTAGACTGATTAACCTTTTCACCGCCAAAGTCTGACGTTAAAGTTTCGTACCCTCGCCATATTTATTCTGTGCCCTCGCCGCCAAAGTCTGATATATCAGACAAAAAAAATATTTTTTTTACTTTGATATCGTTCACCAAGCGTTCGCCATACGCAACGACATTTAATTTTTTTTGATTTCGTGGCGTGTGGTGGGCGTTTTTGACGAGAACTCTTGGCGCTAAAAGGGTTAACCACCCGAGAGGTTGAAAGAGAGGTACCTAAAGCCCTGTATAGGATAATAATAGTGACAATAGATTAAGTAGCTTACGAAATTTTAAGGAGAGATCCTCCCAATGAAACTGAACAACTTTTCTTAAGGGTGCTATATGAAATTCCCAAAAAAATCTGGATTTCCAAGGCAAATCAGCTGATAGAACAAGTTGTATGGAGTGGCCAAAACTTTTCTTCATATTTCGATCTATGTTCCTTGGAGAAAAATCACCTATGGTTGATAACAACCTTGATTTTCACTAGAAAATTTTGTCATCAACCTGTGTCAGTCCACTGCTGGACATAGGCCTCTCGTATGGCACGTCTCTGAGCTCGGTCTTCAGCTCTCCTCCCCCAACCACTGCCGGCTACCTTACGAATATCGTCACCCCACCTAGTACAGGGCGCCCGCCAATGCTACGTTTGCCGATTCGTGGTCTCCGTTCTAGAACTTTTCAGCCCCAACAGCCCAGAAAAATAGGAGCCATTATTACGTAAGCACTATAGGAGGGCGGGGGGGTCTTTGTTTTGCTTATTTTAGATGACATGGGGGTGGGGGTCTAGATGATGATTACCTACGTCAGCAGTAGTTTTTTTTTACACAAATGGCAACTTGCACATTGTCTATGCTTGAAAATGAGACGTATTTTCGGGGATTCCCGCAAAAATGGATACGTTTAGGTAACTCGTTTCCGCCAATCAATTTTTTCGTGACGGTAAGCAAAATGCATATACCAATGTTTACTTAAGCATGGAAGGGGGAAGGGGGTTGAGTAAGAGCTTATAAATCTGCTTACATAGTACTTGAACGGCCTCATAGTAAAAAAATGTGCCGAGGCCCTACGAAAAGAAAACACAAGATAATTTTAAAAATCTCTTTATTAATATCACAACCGTCACACTTCGTTATTTGAAACAATACGCATAGGGCATGTACCCGGTTCCAGAATACCCGGGTATTTCAAGTACTCTGTAGAACCGGTTCCGAAAGAAGAAAACTCGGTTCTGTTTTGTTGAAAAATAATAAGGCATTTTTAATTTAGAATATAATGCATTTTTAAGACTAACGCAAGTCGTAACGCAGTGGCAACATTACATCGCGTACCTAGGTTATTCTCCGGAAATAGTGCATTTTAATTTAACGTCCGGTAAAAGAAACGGGCAGGCAGAATGAGCTCATGCAGCTCCTGAGCACACTCCCCGAAGTACATCTTTTAAAAATATATGAGCTAGAAAAACTTTAAAAAATACTGAAATTTAATAATCATAAAGAGAAATACAATTTTGCAATCGGAACCGGGTAGAACTGGGTTACCCGGTTCCAGCTGCTTTCAGAACCAGGTACCAAAAAACCTGGAACTGGTCACGGTTCTACATGCCCTAAAAACGCGTTGAGTTCAGACATTATATCCGTTTGTTTGTACGCCCCATTCCGCCATCTTGTCGTCCGTCCACGTTCGGAATCGCGCTACGTTCGCATATACCGCTGGCACGTCCTGTTGGTAGAAAATGAATCTTATGTTTAAGGAGTTTGAGTTGTTTTTCTAGGAGCTATGATGTTAAACTATAATTGTAATTTTTTTAGTGTCCCTAATTCTGGCAGCGCCACCATCACCGATTTTGAAATGGATTAACTATTGTATCTTACAGTCATAAATTTTTCATTTTATGAAAAATTGCTAAGAAATTGCCAGGGTAGGTGGTTTCCGAGATAAATGACAAAGTTTGAGGCGCTGCTGGGCTGACGTCAGTTCAACAGCGCCACAGCTAGAACTCTGTAGTTACAGTAAATATCGAAAACCTGTCTAGATAGTCATGAGTTTTACAGTCCAAGGAAAAGTGGTAATATAGATGGAAAAAGTTAGTATTTTTGGAGATATTCAAAAAGGTTTGGGGCGCTGCTAGAATGACGTCAGGTCAGCAACACGTTTTCTAAACTACAGCTTTTTAGAAGCTCATTTTTTGACAGTAGGTCAGGTTGCAACAAGTTGTGTAAATATGGAATTGTCGATATGCTGTGCAAGAATTTTTCACTTTAGGGCACAAAGAAGTGAGAAACGGGGCCTATCGAGATCTCAGTAACCATGAGGTATTAGAACGCTCAGTCAACTCCAATCGAAAGACCCCCATACTTTCATGAATCATCGACACTTAACCAGAAACGAAATAAATTAAGGTTGTGTTCTCACCTGTTGCCCACATCCGATGCCCCAAGCCACCAGCCCGATCAGCTTATACCGGTCGTCGCCTATCGGACACGCAAGTGGGGCGCCCCCATCACCCTGGAAAATAGGAGCAATTCAAGTCAAGCGGCGAAATGTCTCATTCCCTTTTTAAGCACACTACGTCATGCGTGTAAGTAGATCAGCGCGAAAAAAAGAAAAACTAAAATGGTAACTTTGCAGTTGTAAGACGTACCTCATACTTAATCAAACAGAAACAGAAAATATTTATTTGTATGAATACATCTGTCACACAGATAAAATTCAACCTGCAAGCAGGTGTACAAATATTGACATTATGTCACATGAAATTGGTATACTTATTTTTTATATAATGTTCATATTTAGGTAATTATATCTTAGTTTTTTATTAATTTTATTATATCACATACAAATTAGTTTTTTATTAATTTTATTACTTACTTTGTTTTTTTATTAATTTTATTATATCACATAACCAACTAGGCTATGCCCACTTCGTTGGGTAGATACACCGTAGTCGTTGTCTATACACAAGCGACGTGGCAAGGCGACGACGCGGCGATCAAATCAACGAAAAGCTACAGAGCAAAGGTTTGATTACATCCGTCGCTCCATCTTCAGGCGACGGATATGTCTCTTCGTTTTTATATTTTCGGCAAAAGACCATTTCTCCGTAGCTATTAAGATTCATTGTATATTGCTTTGATCGCCGTCGCCGCGTCGCCGCGCCTCGTCACTTGTATTTTCGGCAATTGAATTTTTTTTTCCCTCCTTATTACGTTATATCAACGCTACTCAACGTAAGAAAAATTTGGCCGGTGATTAAAAAGTCACTTGTATATGCAATGCCTTACCTGACAGGTATCCTTCAGGGGTAATATACAACGTGTATCAAAAAAACCCAAAAAAAAAAAGAAATTCCAAAATTTAATTTTAAAAGTGAAATAGTCACAACTCTAGTAATTAGTTGCAAGGTTTGACATCTTTCAAAATGAAAGTTTCATATAATTTATATGACTTACTTGTCTTATTTGTAATAGAGCTGCGCAATGAGCTAAATTTTAATTAATTTTGAATTAACCTTTTTTTTGTTTTTTTGAAACACCTTGTATATCCTTCAGGGTAACCTTACCTGACAGGTATCCTTCAGTGGTAATCTTACCTGACAGATATCCTTCAGTGGTAACCTTACCTGACAGGTATGTAACCTTACCTGACAGGCATGTAACCTTACCTGACAGGTATCCTTCAGGGGTAACCTTACCTTTACGGGTAACCTTACCTGACAGGTATGTAACCTTACCTGACAGGTATCCTTCCCCGCCTCCCCTCCGGCGCAGACGAAGCTGCCGTGCAGCTTGAAGTTGGTCCCGAGCTTGGTGTGCCGCAGCTGTTCGGTGCAGCGCGCAGCTGGTACCATGTCGATCTCTACCTTCTTGAGGATTACTGCGTAGCGGCCGGTTAGACCTGAGGAATAAAACAATAAATACATGCTTCTCGAACACACAGTACTATACAATAACACATACAATAGCCAAAATAGTAACAAAATGAAGAGAGATTTACGGTCTGTCCCGTTTCTTAGTATTGCTCCGTCACTGTTAAATGGACCAGCGTGATGGATAGTATGGTTTGATGGTTCTATCACATCCCTCTATAGGCAGCGCAGGCGCATACATTGTACTTGGAATTTGTATTGTCTATTGTGTTGTGTTGTACCTATAGTGAATTTATTCGCTAGTTTTGATGTGCGGGATTTATCGGCAAAGCAAGTCAAATTGCACGGCCTTTGGACTTTTTTATTTTTCATTATAAGACGGGTTAATTCTTGACCTCAATCTTGACCAAGGTCATAGATGAGGTCGACGATGGACCGAGTTAACCCAGAAAATGACTATTAGGCACTGGTACTCCTACACACCGACAGAACACAGCAAGCTGTTTGGCGTCGGACGTTCGGTAGGAGGGTGGTCGCGAACCAGACGGCCCTTTACAGAGCCTACCACAACGCATGAGATCATAGGACGACACCTCAGATTCAGAAAAAGGAAGTGTCGTTGCCTGGGGTGGATGAATAGAAGGCAGGTCTAATTTGTGTTTCCTTAGTCGCCTCTTACGACACCCACGGAAAGAAATGGGGTGGCGTTATTCTCAACCGATCACCACACGGCAAAAATGTTGTCAACTGCAAAGGACTTTGGAGCTGTCCCTCCCTGCACCCCCTTGGCGATGACCTTGGATAGTGTACACTTTATGCTTACCAAAATGATCTTTTCCCCAGCCATTGGCGATGCAACCCCGATACCGGCTGAAGTCCTCGTCCTGACTGGGCATGCAGATCACGTTGATGTGGTCGTCCAGCTCCACTGGATCCTGGAGGAGGAGAAGACCCATGTCGTTCTTCAGGTTTTTCGGGTTGAACTCTGGAAATTTTGAAGTTGGTCAGTTTTAGTAATGGACTTCAAAAGAAGGGTCTTAATTCGACTGTATGTGTTTTTTTTGTTTGTTTGTTGTATGAATTCTCATAATTATTTTTCTTAGAAAGAGTATTCCCTTGAGGTAGTCCCATATAAATTTTATCAAAATTGATTCCAGCGCTTTTAAAAACAAAAAGCACGTACACAAATTTTTTGTACGTAATCTTTATTTTTAACGGACCCGTATTTTTTGTTTTATATCGTTTCATATAAAAATTTCAAGCTAGATCGTCTGAAGCATGAAAATAGATCAATTTTTTTGTATGGAAAAAAAATAACTTTGTCCAATTGACTTGAAACTTGGTAATAGTACTCTTCAACACATTTGTGACACCCGTTTTTCTGCGTTTTACGAAATTCATCCTCTAAGACGTTAAAAAGGCGTATCAAAATCTGAAAATTTTTGATTTTTTTTTTCTTTCTCATTTACGTTCTATCAACGTTACTGGCACCGTAAGAAAAATTTGTGTACTGATTCAAAAGTAACTCTGTGTTTAGATTAGGTACGTTCTGGTTTGTGGTTACAACCGACCAGCAGTGGCAGGGATTTTTAGGATTGAAGTCGGTTGATTATTTTACGTAAAGATCTCTAATCCTGGGATCGTGGGATCCCATTCGCGCCGAACATTTTTTCTTTCCCTAAAATTATTTGTGAATATCCCTAACGCGTTTTAAAAATAAACGATATTTTTAAAATGTGCTGACATTAGTTTCTTTGAGATTTTCGTCAACGTAGAAATCTAATTGATACGTGACATACTCGCGCGGCACGCCACTCGGCTGACGCTGAAACTTCACTTTGATTGCGCGAGGGCACCGCGCAAAGGCTTGCTCGCCCTCTGGCGTTGTCAATGTTGACATTTTGACATAGGGCCGCAGCGCATTCCGTGCGCGAGCACATCATGCTCGAACTGCTAATTACCTATAGGTCCCAACAATCGCTTAACCCAGTTATTATTTAAATCAATTAACAACAATTAAAAACACAATTAAGAAATAGGCTAACTACCTTTGTGAGTGTATATCTCTTGGACGACTCGTTCTTGATACTTGAGCCTTTCCTTGAAGGTTTGCGTGTCCCATTCTCCAGCTCTGATCTTCAGGGCACCAGGACCATATCTGGGAAGAAACAGGTGTCATTACGAGCCAGTGTTGCCACATAAAGTAGACGTGAAATTCCGTATAAATTCCGTATAAAAATTAAATGTAACATTTTTGAGTCAAGATGTAAATCAAAAGAGGGTGATTTTCCTAAAAGTTGTTTAGTAGTAGCGGGTCCGTTATTGTCGAGATACACAATTTATTACTTGGTTTCGTCTTCATTGAAGAAATTTTGCTGTATTGCCGCACTACAGTGGAGCAAACTTACCAGCGTTGTGACGAAATTTGTTCAAAATTAGATAAAGAAGGCTCGAAAACGGTGTCCTTTTGAAGCTAATTCTGTGTTTAGAGCAAGTTTAGAGTAAATCCGTAAAAAAATCCGTAATCTTGATTCATCCGTATTGAACTTGCAAAATCCGTACAAATACGGACAAATCCGTATATATGGCAACACTGTTACGAGCTAAAAGACCTTAAAATCGACAAAAAGTTTTTCCCTTGTCAGCTTTGCAACAAGTGGTATGAGTCTGTAGTTCTCTGTACGAGACACAGATGGCGCTAACCGCCACGCACGACGTAACGTGCTTAGTAAGGAAATGAGGAATTTCGCCGCTTGACTTGAAGGCATGATAGCTCAGTTGGTTAGAGCACCAGGAGATCTAATCCTGGGGTCGTGGGTTCAAGTACTATTTCGCGCCGAATTTTTTTCTTTCCCTAAAAAAAATTTGTGAATATCCCTCACGCACCAGCGTTTTAAAAATACTAAACTAAAAGACCTGCATTGAAAAATTTACTCTTTTTTTTTATTATGAGATGGGTTAACTCTTGACCTCAATCTTGACCAAGGTAATAGATGAGGTATACGGTGGAACGAGTAAAAAATCCCTAGATAAAGGCGCCGGTACTCCTACGCACCGACGGAACACAGCAAGCTGTTCGGTACAGAGCCTACCACACAGCATGAGATCATAGGACGACACCTGAGATTCTGAATAAAATGAGGTGTCGCTGCCCAGGATGGATTTACAGGAGACAGGTCTCATTAATTTGTTTTTCCTTAGTCACCTCTTACGACACCTATGTGAGCATTTGAGTGAGTAGCGTTTTTTTAGCCTCAAAGTAAATAAATAACGAAAAATCCTTAACTTGACGTTTCTGGGTAAAAATCTAATGTAGCCGATTAAGTTACTTACTTATTGACGACATGGGCGCCGGTCATGACCACCCGGGGGTGTATCAGCACCCCCACCCCGGCGTAGGTGTCGTTCTCCGCATTGAGGACTGCTACCACCCAGGGGAACTCGCCGAAACCTGCCTCGTTACCCTATATAGATAAGAAAATTAGTTCCCAGCAGCTCTAGCACGATAACGACAAACTCGCGCTCGGCTCACGCTGAAACTTCACTTTGATTGCGCGAGGGTCCTATGGCGTTATCAATGGTGACATTTTTATTTATTTATTTATTTTAATGGAGGTTCAACAGCTTATAATAAACATAGTGTTCAACATTTTAAAAAACAATAAGCCAATTACAGATCCTCACAGGTAGACACAGGTATCGCTGAGGTGATTAATCCTAATAAACAATTAATTTTAAGTTGACACTTTAGTAACAAGAAAAATTGCCAGTGAAACATAAAAATTTCTGACATATCACTAAATCAATTTTTGAAAAAAAATTGAGTCAAAGCTCGTCTCGCCGAAACAAAACCAGTATTGAAAAGGTCGAAGTTAAAAACATTACATTGGTTATTAAAATTGCTCGCTCGCCAAATAAACACATTTTGACATAGGACCGCGGTGTTGTCGCGGCGCTGTCACTATCGTACTCGGCCTGCAGGTAAGAATTCTATGACCGGTTACCATTACATTTAAAAAAAAAGAATTCTGTGGGGCGGGGCGACTTTAAATTAGTGGAAATTAAGGATATGAAGGGCTGATTCAATTAAATAATTGAATGCTTCTCAAATATTTTTAACCTCAAACAAAAATGAGAGGCGTTACAAGTTTGACGTGTGTATCTATCTGTATGTCTGCGTATCTATGTGTCTGTATATGGCATTGAAGTAAGAAGTAGCTCCTAAACAAATGGACCGGTTTTTCTCAACCTATTTTTTTTCTATGTCTATGACCGGTTGCGATGCGAAGTTGATCAAAATCTAGGACTAAGTATCTCTATGGACAGAGCTTACTGCTGTTGCAGTATACGTGTGAATCGTGTCACTCATTGACCTGCTTGTAGGTCAAAAGTGAGTATAGTTTGTGTGTTTATAAAGTGAAAAAACTTATCACTTTTCAAATTGTGTTTGAAATATTTAATAAAAAAGATCAGATTATGGGTAAAAAACTCATTGAATTCCAAAATTCAGACTATGGTGTACAATAACGTTTGTTTTGACAGCTGCACACATTGATAAACAGACACGCGTTGCGGGCCGATTGCTCCGTCCATACGTCAGTATATGTATACTTAGTCCTAGATCAAAATTAACTGCTTTACCATTGTTATTATTGCTACCATTGTTATTAACGCACTAACACTCTATGGACATTGTAAATTGTTTAAATGTTATTATGTCTGAAATAAATATTATTTTATTATTATTATTATTACCCACTGACATTATTTTTTCTATGTCTATGGCTTTACAACAAAACATCAAACCAACTGACTTACGTCATTTTATTGTTGTTTAATTATCCCTTTCGAGAAAGGCAAAGCTAGTGTTTATGTTCTCTTTGGGCAAAGGAATCTAGGTATATGTCAAGTACCCGTCACACCAAAAAGTATCACATTAGATACTGGATTTGTATCGAACGGCGCGTAAGCCGGTGCGTGACTTAATGTCAAAATTTAGTTCTAAGGCCCTGAATTTCGTAGGTTATACAACTTTTTTTATTTTGAAGTTATTTTTATACAAACTAAAACGGCCCCTAGCTTACCGATCCTCCGGTTAGCGTGAAGTCCAGTCCCCCCGGCCTCCTGTACCCACAGCCCTTGATCCTGGCAGGGTCTGGCTTTGGAGTCACCACATCCTCCTCTTTCTTGGGGTTCTTGCAGCACCGCTCTATGCTCTCTTGGCATTCGTCTTCGCGGAATCTAAAATTATTTATTTATTTCTTAAGAGCATTTTAACAATGATACAACTACATAATATGGCACCGAAACCCTATCGGGTCCCGTTGCGCGCTTGTCTACGGCGCGTGCGATACCATTCCTGCACACATCGCGTCTGACATGGTATGGTACTACATGATCAAAATATACGTTTGAGTATTTAGTATTTGTAATTAGTCAATGAAGTATACACATCAACACGGTCTAGGGATATTGCACGATTTTTCATACAAAAGAGGTCTGTTTAAGAAGCTACAAATGCATACCTACTCGAGATACATGGAGGGCTATAATTTTCAGACGAGCAAGTGCTAAACCTGAATTTTCAATTCTAATCAATAAAATTTGTTTTACTTGAAAATTGTGAAAACGTGACGAAAATGAAAAAAAAATATTGCGTTTTCGTACAAAAAGAGGGCAAAAATTGCATTTTCGTTTTCGTTTCCGTCACGTTTTCACAAATTTCAAGTAAAACAAAATTTATTGACTAAAATTTAAAATTCAGGCTTAGCACTTGCTCCTCTAAAAATTATAGCCCTCTATGTATCTCGAGTATGCTTTTATAGCTTCTCAAACAGACCTCTTTTGTATGAAAAATCGTACAGTATCCCTAGACCGCGTTGATGTGTGTATTAGTTTATATTAGCAATAGCCCGGGTGGAAAGGGACTTCGTTTCCGTGGGAATTTGGGAAAATTTTGTAGCCTATGTGTTTTTCCTATTTTTCGCAGACTACAATGCCTGTTGGCAGATAACAACAACCAAAACGTCATTTAATGTATTTACATGACGTTTTGGTTTGAAAGTATTTTTTTTGTTTTGTTCCTTTTTAGGGTTCCGTTCCCAAAGGTAAAAAACGGGACCCTATTACTAAGGCTCCGCTGTCCGTCCGTCCGTCCGTCCGTCTGTCACCAGGCTGTATCTCATGAACCGTGATAGTTAGACAGTTGAAATTTTCGCAGATGATGTATTTATTTGTGCCTATAACAACAAATAATAAAAACCAGAATAAAATAAATATTTAAGGGGGCTCCCATACAAAAAACGTTATTTTTTTGCTCGTTTTTATAGAAAGTCTATCCGAGGCTGTATCTCATGAACCGTGATACAATACTAAAAACTAAACAAATACTAAAAAGTCGAATAAATTAAATATTTAAGGGGGCTCCCATACAACAAACATGATTTTTTTTTGCTAGAGTCCGACTCACACTTGGCCGGTTTTATAGGTAATGGTACGGAACGGAACCCTTCTTGCGCGAGTCTGACTCGCACTTGCCCGTTTTATTTTAAAAAGCGCTGCATTAATTTTAATAAAATTTATATAGAACCACCTCAGGACTATGCTCTTTCGAACAAAAAGGAATTTTAAAAATCGGTCGACAATTGACGGAGTTATCGCGTAACAAACATTTAAAAAAAATGCAGTTGAATTGAGAACCTCTTCTTTTTTGAAGTCGGTTGAAAACACAAATAGATAAACCATTTACCTGACATCCAAAGTACCAAATCCAGTTACGCTAGCGTTGTTGGCGTCCACAGCATTTAGATCCAAATCGCACAGGTAATAAGGCACACATTGGCATGGATCTCCATTTTTATCCACTAAGTTAGTCGGCTTGTCTGTTGGTTTCACTGTGATCTAAAAAAAATAATAAAACTTTTTTTATACACAATCAATTTTAGGGAATGGAAAATGCTCTGAGCTTTCAAGACAGCTTTTCGCCCGGGACTTCGTTCCCTTGGGAATTCGCGAAAATCATGCACCCTATCTTCATCACAGATAATGTAGGATTCTAATAATGACAGAATTTTTCAAATCGGTCCAGTAGTTTCGGAGCCTATTCAATTAAACAAACAATCCAATCTTTCCTCATTATACATAATATTACCTAGTATAGAAATACCTACACGCACGACGTAAGGGAATAAAAATTTCGCCACTTGACTTTTTTATTATAAGATAGGTTAACTCTTGACCTCAATCTTGAGCATAAAGGTCAAAGATGACGATGGAGCGAGTTAACCCAAAATATACCTGTAAAGTTAAGTACTGGTACTCCCACGCACCGACGGAACACAGCAAGCTGTTTGGCATCGGACTTCGGTAGGAGGGTGGTCGCGAACCAGACGGCCCTTTACAGAGCCACCACACCGCATGAGACCATAGGACGACACCTCAGATTCAGAAAAAAATGAAGTGTCGTTGCCTGGGATGGATAACTAGGAAGCAGGTCTCATTTGTGTTTCCTTACTTGAAGGTATCATAGCTCAGTTGAGTTGGTTAGAGAACCAGGAGATCTAATCCTGGGGTCGTGGGTTCAAATCCCGTTTGCGCCGAACATTTTTGTTTACCTAAAATTATTTAGCCGTGTGAGTCCCCGGCAGAGTAGAATAGGACCTCTCTCTTTCTTACCGAGGTGTCGTACAAGGCGACTAAGGTAAACATGCAAGCAAGTTCATCTGCACACAGAGAAGGAAAACTCTGCAATTATATCAAAACCCTCGCCAATCCGTCTGCCAAGCGTGGTGAGTATGGCATATTTACCCCTCATGTTATTGAGGGAGGCCCGTGCCCCAGCAGTGGGGACGTATATGGGCTGATGATGATGATGAAGATTATTTGTTAACATCCCTCAAAGCGTTTCAAAATTCTAAAGTTGAATTCTTTATTTAATTTTCACACTAGCTTCCGCTCGCAGCTCCGCCCGTACATTCCCCAAATCTCCACATAAAATAATACTTCCTTGCTGGACTGTGAGTAAAAGAAAAACATAGAACACTTCTAACAATCTTTCTAATGTGTTATTTTGTTATTCTTTCTTTTCTTTTTTTCTCTTTTCTGTTTTTTTTTGTATAAGTAACTTTATCTCGCTCACCTAATTCACTTTTGTAGTTAGCTAATGGTTTGTAATTTAAGTTTCTTCTCAGTTAATTATGTAATTCATCTTGTTCTTTAAGTCTAAAGTAACTGTAAACATGTTTTTATTAATTACGGGGTAACCTATAATTGGCTTTATTATAAAATATATACTGTTAACACCTTTTATGTGTTATGCTGTTGGTTTCCTGAATAAATTAAATTAATTAAATTAGAATGTGCCAGCTGCATACTGTTTCCAGGCATACTGTAAAAGTTAGTAAGTGGGACGCGAGGATTTTGCTGTATAGTGGGCGAAAGGCTGACAACCTCTTACGTAAGTGCATCAGATTTCATCTTACACCCTCTAAATTCATGTCAAACGAGGCATCCAGCAACGGTGACAAGCGGTGATAGCCCAGTTAGTAATGAGCCAGACTTGTAATCCGAAGGTCGTGGGTTCAAATCCTGGTGCGGGCCTGTACCACTAAATTCGTCTTTTCGGATTTATGTACGGATTTATGATTATCACTTGCTCAACGGTGAAGGACAACATCGTGATGAAACCCGCCCGTTCAAGAAAATTCATTTTCGAAAGACGAGCGGTCCACCAACCCGCATTGGGCCAGCGTGGTGGACTATGGCCTAAATCCCCTTCGTACTTCGAAGGGAGGCCCGTGCCCCTCGGTGGGGACGTATATGGGCTGATAAGAGTGGCATCGAGTGGTTTTAAGACTACTGATGCTCTGCCTACCCGTTAGGGATGTCAGGCGTGAGCGTGTGTATGTATTCTTTACATAGCATAAAATGAAGTCGCTTCTGCGGTCTGTTCGCCTAGATCTCTTAGGCCCATAGGTATTACAGGAATTTTGATCTATACTTAGATAGATAGATAGATAACAGCTTTATTCACTCCAATAACACACATCAAAACACATAAACAAAGCAATAAGAAAAAGTTAAAAAATAAAAACAAAATTAAAAATAGTAAGAATCAGTCGACACTGAGTGTCACAGGAGTGAAGAGGCGCTGACTCAGCATTATGCTGCAGACAAAGACTACAGCGCTGATCTTCCGTCAGGACCTAAATGTAGTTTTAGCAAGACTGGCAGTGAAGGTGAAAATTTGAAATAGAAGAGAGGTGATGTAGAGTAAGTAGGTATGTTGTATAAGAATGATATTATTATTTTTTTTACATATGTATTGATTGTCTCCTTGTCTCACTATCAAAATGACAAAGACGACTGCTACTTAAGTATATAATCTGAGTCTGAGTCGCGTTCTGTAATGCGGTCCTTAAACTACTCAACGGATTTTAATGCAGTTTTCAGCAATAGATAGAGTGGTTCAAGAGGAAGGTTTATATTTTTAATTCATTGCCGAAATTCCTACGGGAACGAAGTCCCGGGCGGGAAGCTAGTCTATACTTCTATACTAATATTATAAAGAGAAAAGATGAATGAATGAATAAATTCTTTATTGCACAAAGATTTGATTGTTTGTTTTTTTTTGCAGACTCCGTAACTACTTCACCGATTTTAAAAATTCTTTCACTATTAGAATACTTACTGAATTATCCCTCAATAACATAGGCTACATAATTTTCCCAAATTCCCACGGGAACGAAGTCTCTGGCAGGAAGCTAGTATGTAATAAAATAAGTCAATTACTGACGTCTTCCAGTCTAGTGGGGGTGCCAGGCTGTGTGGTGGGGTTGGTGGGCTTCCCGAAGATGTCCTCTAGCAAGGAGGGGTCTATCGTAGACTGTGCAGCTGCACAGGCCACCAGGAGCAGCAGGTACATCCTGGAGCTGGAACACAATTTCAATTTTGTCAAGTCTTAAACACAGGGTGTAAAGGACAGCTTAGCAAATACTTAAATGGTGGAATTTGCTCATTTCCGGAGACAAATTCCACTGGAAAATCATTCAGAATGACTGCCTGAGTCCAGGGTTTCAGTTTTTGCTAAGCTGTCTTTTACACCCTGTAAAACCATTTATTTATCACAATTCACAAAAGTTATACTTATTCAATCGTTATTGAAAATAGAATCATAGGTAGTACACACATCAACAAAGTCTAAGCAACACGCACGATTTTTCATACAACAGAGGCCTCTTTGAGAAGCTGTGAAAAGTATTTAAGACACGTATTTTTAATAAAATCTTTAGTGTGAGCAAGTTCTATACCCGAATTTAAAATTCCTATAAATGAACTTTATCCAGCTTGAAGTTTGTGAAAAAGAGACGAAAATGAAAATTTAATTTCACCATTTCCATACTAAAAGCAAAGAAAAACTGCCTTTTCATTTTCATTTTTCCCTGTTTTCCAGAAATTTCGAGCTAAATAAAGTTCATTTATAGGGATTGAAAATTCAGGTATAGAACTTGGTCACACTAAAGATTTTATTAAAAATACGTGTCTTAAATACTTTTCACAGCTTCTCAAAGAGGCCTCTGTTGTATGAAAAATCGTGCGTGTTGCTTAGACTTTGTTGAGTAGTGTATTACAGAACGTGACTCAAGCTATGCTCAAGCCCATATTATTTAATCGTATGGCGTTCATGCACATATTACAGAAAGAGACTCAAGTCTATGTCTCTTCCTCTCAATAGTAAAATGACAAAGTGACTGCTACTTAAGTAAAGATCAGACTCTGAGTCGCGTTCTATACGACAGTGGATCCCTCGGAACATACATAAAGACAAAAAAAATAATTAAAAAAAGTTTATTACCGTAACTTAGACTAATTGTACATTACATGTTACAGGAGCACTCCGTTTGAGTAATAAAAAATACTTGTGTTGGGAGGCTCCGCTCTTCCATAACTAGGTAGATATTTGAAGTCTTTGTAAAAGGTACAATTCTTACAATAAAATAAAATAATAATAAAATAAAAATAAAAACAGATTAAAAAATTAGAGTGAAGCGAACAAAAGGCATTGAACATTGAACAACATTATATGTATTAATTACACCCAACACCAGGGAATAAGCATCTGCTTTTTACACAAATATTTGCCCCGACTGGGAATCGGACCCAGGACCCGTCGATCAAGAGGCCACTACCACTCGACCAAACCGGCCGGCCAATCCCAAGAGATTAGATCGCAATTGTGATATAAAATTCTCAACTTAATGAGTTGACTTTATTTTTCTTTTGTTAAACCTGTTAATAAATGGCATGGGGCAACCACAAACATAATTATACGACATTATAATTCCGGTCTTTTATGCAGTGTTTTTCAAACTGTGGGTCTCCCTCTGGGGGGTCTTGAGGCCTTACTCGGGGGGTCACGTGTAAAACAATGAGACAATTTTATGTAGGTACTAGCTTTTCACCAGGGAATTCGTTCCCGTGAGAATTTGGGAAAATTATGTAGTCTGTGTGTTAATCCAGGGTGTCAGCTATCTCTATACCAAATTTTATCAAAATTAGTCCAGCCGTTTGAGCGTGAAAGAGTAACAAACATCCGTACATCTATGTATATATCCATCCATACATCCCCATAAACTTTCGCATTTATAAGATTAGTAGGATAGTAAGGATACAATAAGATAGCCAAGTTGGTAATGAGCCAGTCTTGTAACCGGAAGGTAACGGGTTCAAATCCTGGTACCACAAAATTCGTCTTTTCGGATTTATGTACGGATTTCTAGTTATCACTTGCTCAACGTTGAAGGAAAACATCGTGATGAAACCCGCACGTCTAAGAAAATTCGTTTTCGATAGACGAGCAGTCCACCAACCCGCATTGTGCGAGCGTGGTGGACTCTGGCCTTGATCCCCTTCGTGTTTCGAAGGGAGGCCTGTGCCCCTCGGTGGGGACGTATATGAGCAGCTAAGAAGATACAATGAGAAACTAAAGTTGCAGTAATAAGGCTGTGCACGTTTAATGGTGGCTCCTATGTTACTCCGCAGCCAACTCTTTACATTACGTTTTAAAATCTCCAACGTAGGTCGTAGATTTAGCCCTTGATTTTTTTATTATAAGATGGGTTAACTCTTGACCTCAATCTTGACCAAAGGGTCAAAGATGAGGTCGACGATGGAGCGAGTTAACCCAGAAAATGCCTATAAAGGCACTGGTACTCCCACGCACCGACGGAACACAGCAAGCTGTTTGGCGTCGGACTTCGGTAGGAGGGTGGTCGCGAACCAGACGGCCTTTTACAGAGCCTACCACACCGCATGAGACCATAGGACGACACTTCAGATTCAGAAAAAAATGAAGTGTCGTTGCCTGGGATGGATTACTAGGAGGCAGGTCCCATTTGTGTTTCCTTATAGTCGCCTCTTACGACACCCACGGAAAGAGATGGGGTGGTATTATTCTTAACCGATCACCACACGGCCAAATTGATTCGGTTTATGTAAAATTTTGTTCACGATTCTGCATTGCTAGCTATAGGATTATGAGTTTTTTAACTTCAAAAATGAGTAGTAGGTAAGGGAATGAAAAATTTCGCCGCTTTACTTTTAAAGGTACGATAGCTCGTTTTTTTTAAATTTTTTACTAGCTGACCCGGTGAACTTCGTAACGCCTTTATTCCTTATTTTCTCACCTTTTTAACCTTCCTTGGACTTCCAAGAATATTTCAAGACTAAAATTAGCCAAATCGGTTCAGCCGTTCTCGAGTTTTAGCGAGACTAACGAACAGCAATTCATGTTTATAATATAGAATAACGAATAGGTACTGCAACGGTATCTCTTGAGGGCGATTAATTTAAACAGCTTAATTCCTTTTCAATATATGGTTAATATGGTTATAATCAGAAAACTGTACTTCCGTTACAATATATTTACTTTCCGTCACATCCACAGCTATAGAGTTAGACACCGCCTATGAACGTATTTTACAACTTATTCCGCGAGTTCACTACAATGAATTCACAATAATCAATGACTAAAGAGTAATGACTAAAGAGTAAAAGGACAGGAAATTTCACAAAAATATGCGTGCCTGTAGTAAGCACATGCTAGGGTATCAAAATATCGATACTTGTTCAAAGTATCGATAGGTGGTACAGAGTACGGTTACTTTATGATAATTGAAAAATAAACAAAATCACAGCATTTATTTACATTTATTTACAATTTGTCAATGTGAAAAAGAAGACCAGTTCACAAAGTACCCAGAGTTTATAATTTTACTAAAGCTTTGACAATTTTACGGTGACATATGTATGTGTTTAATTGTACAATGATCATACAAAAGATATTTTGTTTAAAATAAAAGCCGCCATACAAAATCGTGACACGAGACCGAAGACCGAGCTCGCGCAGGGCTAAGCCCAGAGCGACCACCCTCTCAATTCCATGATGACCGCCATAAAAGGTTCACTCTAAGAGCGAGGCGAGGCAGCAGGCCGAGGAAAACTGCGTATATGGTGAGGCCGAAGGCCAAGCTCTACGTAGAGCGACGCGGAGCGTGACGTTTCACCCAACCTAAAATTCAAGATCTCGGATATGAACTTTTGCGAACCTGATATTTCGTGTCGTTCAATAGCACCCGAACAAATGCTTAATACAAAAATGACACTCATGCACGCTATTGAAAAAATCTAGTTATAAAAGTGGAATCTGTTGCCAATATTATTAAAAGATACGCAAAAGCTTGCGATTAAACCAACATGTGATCGTCGAGGTTATCAATCTCCTCGAAAAAACAGACAGAGTAAGGAGGTTAAAGAGTGTGTTAGTGTCAATTTAAGCTAGCGTTGCAGGCAGCAAGTATTTTTTGGTGACTTATTTTTATAAGTTTTGCTTACTAATTTTTTAGTAAGCAAAACTTAAGCTATTATTTATTCTGTGACTTAAGGATGTGAATTCGCCTTCTAAACTGAACAACTTTTCCCAAGGAACGGGTGGAAATACAAAAATATATATATATATAAATATTAGTTGTGTTATTATTAGCATCCACAGACTTTATGTCCGTGCCTTTGTCTAGATTAAGTTTTCTTGTTAATACTTGATTTTTAACTATAATACAATACTTTCCATAGACGTTTACAATTTATAAATAAGTATAATAAATATATGAATACATAATGTATATAATATATATTTAAACGAGTGACGGTTCTTCGCTGTTGCATTCAGACCTCAAGGCATCTATGATGGCTGTGTCTCGACTTTTGATCGCCATTTTGAGGTTGTAATTGACCACTTTTCCCCTGCCTGCCGTCTCTGCTTCTTTGATGAATCTGCCTATCGCATCGTTACCATCATCCGCATAATATTTGCAACTGGCGGTATGACGCGATATGGCAACTACAGCATGTGGGATACTGTCGTGTAGCTCCTGCCTGGTCGTTGTAGTACGCACGATCACCACCTTTTCGTAAGTCAACCCTTGAGCCTCGTGTATGGATGCGTGACCCGGTGCCCGATCCGTATCCCTGGTTTTGTAGAGTTGTCTTTTCTACTTGTGTATGAACAAGGTACAGGGTTTCGGACTGGGTTCGATCGATCTGTGCATCTGTATAAGGAGTGCGTACGAAGTTTCGACGAGTAAATGCCACTGTAGACTTCTCTAAGGGCAAATGATACGTAAAAAAATATATTTAGCTTCTCCATGCAACTAGAAATTGCCTCAGTATGAGATTTTTTTCCAAGAATTTCATGGATTCCTTACCAAAAAAGAAACAGAAGGCACAGAAATACTTACAATTTGCAAGGTTTTATTAAATGCTGATTCCTCAAAATGTAAAGAGCATAGGTGGAGTACTTTATGAGGTTTCAAATTATCTTTCCCAATAATGTCAAACCACTTACGTCGCAACGCTTCTTTTTTTGGGAACCTGAAAACATAATCAAACCAAATACGTACTAATACTAATAATCCTCTCACTTGGTAATGTAGTTTAAAAGAAAAACAAATTTCTAAGGTAAAATAATCATA
The DNA here is from genome assembly GCA_949987775.1 of Aproaerema taeniolella. NCBI lineage: Eukaryota > Metazoa > Arthropoda > Insecta > Lepidoptera > Gelechiidae > Aproaerema > Aproaerema taeniolella. The sequence goes on from OX465271.1 coordinate 3,155,459, forward strand.
CAGAATAACATTAATTAAATTAATATATTTTCTAAACGTAGGTAACTATAAAATCTTAGCTATGATTTGATTTCGCCATTTCAGTTTTTAGCAAAACTGTCTCTTTACACCTTGAATACAGAAAGTGATAGTATAGATAGTTAAAAACAGCTTCTTATCTTATTTAGCTTAATGTGTCCCACCGCTATTTTAATATAAAAAAATATTGTAACTGATCACTCGTACAAATATGCTCTGTAACTAATACAGAATCATCGATATAAATTCGATAGCCATTATTATTACATCACTAATGTCATTTGTATAGAAATTTTTGTTATGGAAAATATTATGTAAAGTTAGCCAGAAAGGTAATTTAGGGTGTAAAAAACGTGAAAACTATAAAATATAATCTTAGTTATAAAGGTTTTATAAGTATTTTTGGGTTTAATAGGCGTATTTCAACAAAAAAAGGTTACTTACTGATGCACAGTCGTTTGCTTGCTATTTTTGTTAGCCCTGTAGCTGCACTGTTTTACAGAGCACGAAGCCATTTTGCTACCTTCTCATCCAATGTTCTGACACTATACAAAACCACAAAACAACTTCTCCTCAACAAAAAACACAATTTTTCACTAATGTTGCTATTCACTTGACAGCTGAAGTACTCACGAGTGAAATGTAAACAAACTTAACAAAAATGGCGGCCGGCCACACTTCATGAGTATGTATATGTCAAATATTGCGCCTCCATATAAACAAATACTACATACTCAAAGACAATAATCAATGAATGAATCGCGCAAGGCCAGATCTTCAATCATTTCGAATCATGACATCAAATACCATTTCAAACCTTTTAAATTGATATTCGAATTATCTTCTTCGAAATGACCGAATGAGAAAGAAGTTGCGTTATGCCCGATCCTCCGTGAAGGTCTGCATACCACAGTACGCTCTAGCCCAGGGGTGAAGATCTAATCCTGGGGTCGTGGGTTCAAGTCTCATTCACGCCGAAAATTTTTCTTCAGCTAAAATTATTTGTGAATTCACAAAAGATTGAAAAACACTGTTATTAATAAACTATTCGTTGAAATTTTACGTAAAACAGGAAAAAGACTCAAGGAAATATTGAATATCAAGAAACTGTGTGTGTATGTGTGTATGTATGCATATTTTATGTATGTCACGGACGAGTGCTTGACCGGTGACCGCAAACGTATATACACACGGCAGCACATCAGATTATAATGTTGACCTTAACGTCGCCCTTATCTCGCTCGTAATAAGTGCAAATGGGTAAACTGACGTTCTGCTGTCTGTACTTATCTCATTTGTTTTTATTATTAATATAATCTATTTACATCTTGACGTTTTTAACTTGTGTTATTTACTTAATTACTTTGATGCTTAGATACTTTTAAATAAGTAAAGGAACACTTAGGATGTAAATCAGCCTAGTAAACTTAACAACGTCCCCACTGCTGGGGCACGGGCCTCCCTCAATAAAATGAGGGGTAAATGCCATACTCACCGCGCTTGGCAGACGGGTTGGCGAGGGTTTTGATATAATTGCAGAGTTTTCCTTCTCTGTGTGCAGATGAACTTGCTTGCATATTTACCTTAGTCGCCTTGTACGACACCTCGGCAAGAAAGAGGGTGGTCCTATTCTACTCTGCCGGGGACTCCATCTCATAATAATCCTTACTAATATTGGTTATAAATGTGTTGTTACGCTTTCACGCAAAAACTACTCAACCGATCATCATGAAACTTTGTACACATATTCTCGGAGGTACTAGAAGTAACATAGGATACTTTTTATTTAAAAAAAAAGTGAAAGTCCACGCGGGCGGAAAGCTAGATAAGTAGATAGATAGTTTGTTTGTTTGCGTTGAATAAGCTCCGAAACAACCGGACCGATTTGAATAATTCTTTCACCATTAGAATTTTACATTATACCTGATGAACATAGGCTACATAATTTTCCCGAATTCCCACGGGATACAAGTCCCGGACGGAAAGCTAGTAAAAAATAGGGCGAAGTTTGAAAAATAATTTCGCCTAATATATACTAGCATCCCGCTCGGGACTTCGTTCCCGTGAGAATTCGGAAAAATTATGTAGCCTATGTTACTTGGGGATAATGTAGCATCCTAATGGTGAAAGAATTTTTTAAATCGGCCCAGTACTTTTTGAGCCTATTCATTACAAACATACAAAAATAGGTACAAATCTTTCCTCTTTATAATATTAGTGTAGAAGTCAAAGTTTAAATAAAGTTCGAACTTTAAGGGGTATTTCTCTCCATGAAACAACTTTCCCGAAGGAACCCATACATAAAGAAAGAAAGAAAAAAAAAAAATTTATTAGAATTAGTAATTATTTATTTTTTAATTTCATCGCAACCCGCGTCACGTTTGTTTCCTCTCTCAACTACCTATACTCTAATGTAGACTGGAACAGATCCCTTTAGGGATCTTCTTCTTCTTATCGCGTAGGTATAGTCAAGTATGTGGCGAACTTGGCTAACCCTAGTGTCAGAGTTTTCAAACCGCACAATGGCCTCTGACTTGGTGTAAACGACCGTAGTCAATCGACAACAGCCGAGACCGACAGCTTAACGTGTCCTCCGAAGCACGGAAACGCTCGTGATAAATTGCCACTTTGGTCACCCATCAGGTCCCCTGCCTCAGTGTACGTTGTTTCACCTCACTGATCAGTTGAGATCAGCGAGAGCCACTGGTCTACGAGCGCTACATTCTAAAAAAACGACTCCTTATCTATCTGAGTATATGACATTTCTAATGTATGTGTTTAATAATTCTGTTTTATAATATACACATCAACACGGTCTAGGGATATTGCACGATTTTTCATACAAAAGAGGTCTGTTTGAGAAGCTACAAAAGCATACTCGAGATACATGGAGCGCTATAATTTTGAGACGAGCAAGTGCTAAACCTGAATTTCCTATTCTAATCACTAAATTTTGTTTTACTTAAAATTTGTGAAAACGTACGAAAATGAAAAAAAAATTGCATAAATTCGACTATTTTCATACAAAAAGCAGGCAAAAAGTGCATTTTCGTTTTCATTTCCGTCACGTTTTCACAAATTTCAAGTAAAACAAAATTTATTGACTAGAATTAAAGATTCAGGTTTAGCACTTGCTCGTCTGAAAATTATAGCCCTCCATGTATCTCGAGTATGCTTTTATAGCTTCTCAAACAGACCTCTTTTGTATGAAAAATCGTCCAATATCCCTAGACCGTGTTGATGTGTGTATGTTTGTTCCACTGATTACCATATAAATTAGTTCTTGAGTAACGTGGTGGGAAAGCCCAAAGTACTTGTATTCTTAGTCATTTATTAAATCGCATGTTTCGAAATCACCGCTTCGTTTTGTAAAACTTATCCTCAGTCCTCATATATCGTTCTACATTATTGCCTTGTGGTAATCGGTTGAGATTAACACTACCCTATCTCTTTCCGTGGGTGTCGTAAGAGGCGACTAAGGAAACACAAATGAGACCTGCCTCCTAGTAATCCATCCCAGGCAACGAAATTTCGTTTTTTTCGGAATCTGAGGTGTCGTCCTAAGGTCTCATGCGGTGTGGTAGGTTTTGTAAAGGGCCGTCTGGTTCGCGACAACCTTCCTACCGAAGTCCGACGCCAAACAGCTTGTTGTGTTCCGTCGGTGCGTGGGAGTACCAGTGCCTTTATTATAGGCATTTTCTAGGTTAACTCGCTCCATCGTCGACCTCATCTTTGACCTTATGGTCAAGATTGAGGTCAAGAGTTAACCCATCTTATAATATAAAAAAAAAAAACATTACATTACTCACGGGGTAGGCAGAATCTTGAGGATTAAGTATAGTCGTTTTGACCAAGACAAATGAAATTCGTCAATGTTGATTGTCGCGTTTTGTTTACACCTTCAGTGAAAGTTACCTACAGACTACAGAAGCAATGTATGGCCCGTATTAAAAAAGGAGACTCAATTCTTAATCTATACTTAAGTATTGATTGTCTATTCTCTCACTATCAAAATGAGAAAGACGACTGCTCCTTAGTATAGATCAGAGTCGGAATCGCAATCTGTAATACCGGATATTAGAGGAAGTTGGTGCCAATCGTTATAATCGATGTGAACTACCTACATGGTATTAATAATAAATAAATAAATAAACTAATTATTGATAAAAACTACCCACCTTAAATCTAAAACCTAACTTTAAAATTCTCCAAAAAATCCAGCAGAGAACACTTAAACCGCTTCACTTAAAAAAAAAGTTCACAATCCATTTTAAACAACACACAAAGACATATTTTTTGTTAATAAAAACTTAATAATAGTATGAACTGACGTACTATATTAGATATGCGCGTCGTCGCGTCTCGCGGTCAACTGAATGGTCTGTGGCCATCTTTAGGGTTCTGTGGCCAAAGGTCTAATGTGACCTTATTAATAAATAATACTACGTCATTGTTTCTTTTTTTACTTTTATATATGTCGCAGGAAAATGAGGATATCAGGGATTTCACGATATCCCGGTGCAAAACCAAAAGATCTATTTGCAAGAAGCTAAATGTTTTGTGTAATTCAAGGTGCCACAAATCACTGTTTTGTTAAATAATAAGATTTTCCATTTTCCATCAGGAGTTAGTTGTCGTCGTAATTGTTGAGCCTCGCATACTTTTAGAAGTCTATCTATTATTTTTAAATACCTACTTACATTTGTTTTTTGTACAGGGTCAACAGCACATCATACTATCTAAAACTGTCAAATTTCTTCAATCGATTTTCAATTTTGTCTCCAAGCATTAGAGTTTACTATCCATTGGGGAAATTTGAACCTGATGTGCTGTTGACTGTACCTAAAACGAATCCACATAATAGAAAAAAAGGTATAATACCTGATATATCGTTGTCAGATTATGTTTAGTTGATTAAAACTTTATTTTCTAATAAAAATTCACCAGTTAGGTATATATGTTTAGTTGATAAAAACACAAGAATATTCCATAGGCCAAAACAGTTACCACGGACAAAAAGTTACGGTTAAAAAGCACAACTTTCTTATCTTCGAAGTAGTAAGTATACGGAACCACACCTCCCAGTGCGACTCGAACTTGGCCGTTTTTTTTCGTATGTGATGTGGTCAGTTGTCAGACCAGTGTCAGGGGCCGTCCTAATGTGACACAAAGCCGCGAAGGATGGCCAACTTATTAGCCACGAGCATTCCGCCCGGGAGTTCGTTCCTGTGGGAATTCGGGAAAATGATGTAGCCTATATGTTACTTAGGGATAATGTAGCATTTATCCCTTTTTTTTAAGAATTTTTCAAATCGGTCCAGTAGTTTCGGAGCCTAATCAATGCAAACAAACAAACAAATCTTTCCTCTTTATAATATTTCTCTGTCCGAGCCGTGCAGCTATGGAACAAACTTCCGAAACAGATTCAGAATAGTTCATCTATCACTTCCTTTAATAAGCAAGTAAAACAATCTGTCTTCACTATATTAAATAGCATGTATTTATGTATATTATATTATTTTAATATAATATACATAAATACATAATTAGTCACTTATCATAATTAGTCCTTATTAGTCCTTATCCTATTATAATTAGTCCTAATTTATTAGTCACTTACCTTCTAAGGCGTTATTGTATAGGTTGATAGTATTCCAAAAAACAACATAAAAATTAATTATCTGAAAATTAAATTTTGTAAAAAAATAAAAAATGAATTTTCCATTTAAAGATAAAGGAATGGTTCTCTTTCGATTATAGCCGTCCACTCCCCGCTCTCCCGCTCTACTACTGCCATTATTATTTACGTTTGAATGGATGGGTTTATTCAAACATAGTAATGAAAAAATATCATAACAAAATTTTTCAAGACCTTTTAAATTTAATATTATGCTTTTGTTTTTTGACTCAAATGATATATTTTGACCTACACAATAACGTGTTAAAAGGAAAGTGACTAATAAATTAGGACCTTATATATATTTTTGTAATTTAGTAGTAACTGTTAATATTTATTTTTATAACTACTATAATTAATGCACACAGTCTTGTGCCCGTAATTTATAGCTTTTCTGACACCGGATGGGTTGGCTGGAAGAGATCTCTTACAGAGATAAGCTCGCCTTTGTAACATTGTTTATTAATTAAGTATCAAACTATGTGTGTACAATAAAAAATATTTATATTAGTATAGAAGATAATTTTGAACGCTTTTGATCTCAAAGTGTAGTTAGACGGTCATTTTGCAATCCTTCGCTTCGCCGTAGAGTACTTTTAAAATGACGTACAGACAGCAGCAAGTCAGGTTACCCATTTGCACTATGAAAGCCGGCGCTATTACGAGCGAGATAAGGGCGACACGTCATTTATTCTACTTTTTAGTATTTGTTGTTATAGCAGCAACCGAAATACATCATCTGTGAAAATTTCAACTGTCTAACTATCACGGTTCATGAGACACAGTCTCGGACAGATTTTCTATAAAAGTGAGCAAAAAAAAACACGTTTTTTGTATGGGAGCCCCCTTAAATATTTATTTTATTTAGGTTTCTAGTATTTGTTGTTATAAGGACCAATAGAAATAAATCATCTGTGAAAATTTCAATTGTCTAACTATCACGGTTCATGAGATACAGTCTCGGACAGATTTTCTATAAAAACGAGCAAAAAAAACCACGTTTTGTGTATGGGAGCCCCCTTAAATATTTATTTTATTCCGATTTTTAGTATTTTCTGTAATAGGGCACATAGAAATACATCATCTGCGAAAATTTTAACTGTTTATCGCGGTTCATGTCATGAGATACAGCCTGGTGACAAACGGACGGACGGACGGACGGACAGCGGAGCCTGAGTAATAGGGTCCCGTTTTTTCCCTTCAATTCAATTCAATTTCATTTATTTGCATTGAATAGGGTGAGTATATAAAGGTCTTATGAACTATGATAGTATCCACTATCCAGCACTTGAGTAACGGCATGCAAATATTATTTTGATAAGCAGATTAAGTTTGAATGACTACTTAATTAATACGCTATGCAATTCAATTAGTCAATTCTTAATATTTTATGATTATGATGTAATTAAGAATAAATGAAATTTAAAATTAAAATGTAAATTTCTTAGAAATGTCAAATAAGAATAATGTCAAATAAGAATAATGTCAAAAATAAGAATAATGTCAGCCACATTGTTTTTAGGGTTCCTTTGGGTACGGAACCCTAAAAACAATGTGGCTATATAACAATAGTTAAAAACTAAAGTAAGTACAAAATTTTTCGTTCGTGTCACCAAGACACAGACGTTTTACTAAAATTGAGCCACTAAATAATCAAGACAACTGTAAATAAGATTTTTACAAGATCGTGATCGTGATAAAGGGGAACAAAGTCAGATTTTTTTTAACAGCCCATATATGTGTCCCCACCGAGGGGCAGGGGCCTCCCTTCGAAACACGAAGGGGATTTAGGCCATAGTCCACCACGCTGGCCCAATGCGGGTTGGTGGACCGCTCGTCTTTCGAAAATGATTTTTTCTTGGACGAACGGGTTTTATCACGATGTTTTCCTTCACCGTTAAGCAAGTGATCATTAGAAATCCGTACATAAATCCGAAAACACGAATTTAGTGGTGGCCCGCACCAGGATTTGAACCCGCGACCTTCGGATTACAAGTCTGTCTCATTACCAACTGGGCTATCACCGCTATCAATTGGGCTATCACACTCAGATTATTAAACCGAATACGTAGCTAGAACTGTGTGTGTTTGAAAAAAATTCCCAATATTTTCTGCTCACAGTTCTTTATAACCGTGTGTATCTTTATTTAATTATCTTGTTTTGTCGTTATGTATCAACGTAATGCCTTCGACGATTCTGCCGAGTAATAATCCCAATAATATACTACATACCTACTTTGATAGAGGATAAATTTTATCTTACACTCGCAAGCAAAAAACCGGAACATCTCTTTTTTTAAAAAAAGGAGGAGGTTCTCGATTCGACTGTGTTTTTCTTTTTAAGCCTCGACAAGAACAAATACATACACACAAACACGCGCACGCCTATCAAACTCAATCTCAAACTCAAAAGTGTTTATTTCATTGAACATATAAAATGATACTTGAACACGTCAATTGATATGATGAATTACATTAGCACTTTTGACTTTGCGCCTATTTGCAAAGGTGCAGTCTTCCTCAGGAGAAGAATAGGCAAGAAACTCTGAGGTTGCTCTTTTTAAGTCAATCATATAAATTTTCTTACTTTTAATTTTAATTGACTTAATATCTGAATAACTCTGGAGCTGAGCAATTTATTCCCATGGTTGCTTGTCTAACAGATAATCCGAAATTCTATAATCCCTAACGGGGTAGGCAGAGCATCAGTGGTTCTAGAACAACTAGATGCCACGTTTGACACAAACAGTGAAGGTTATCAGATGGAACAAGTTGCATAATGGTGAGAGGTGGTCAGCCTTTCGCCCATTACACAGCAAAACCCTCGCATCCCTCTTACAGACTTCTGATACCTGGGAAGAGTAGGTAGCTGGCACATTCTAAGTTTTTCCCAGTCTAGCATGGAAGGGCTCGACAAGAAAAGGGTTTTTTTTATTATGAGATGGGTTAACTCTTGACCCCAATCTTGACCAAGGTCATAGACTTCGGACTTCGGAAAGGTGGTCCTGAACCAGACGAGACGGTCTTTTACAGAGCCCCTACCACACCGCATGAGATCATAGGATAGGATTCTGATTGAAAACAAACTGAGGTGTCGTTGCCTGGGATGGATTACTAGGAGGCAGGTCTCATTTGTGTTTCCTTAGTCGCCTCTTACGACACGGGGTGGTGGGGTTGGTCGGGGAGGTGTTATTCTTAACACGGCAGAAAAGAGTTAAAAATGCTAATGTAATTCACTATTTTGACTTATCTAAATATATAAAACAAAGTCGTGTTAGTTACAACACTTATAACTCAAGATCGGCTGGACTGATTTTGATCAAATTTGGTATGGAGGTAGCTGATACCCGGGATTAACACATAGGCTAAATAATTTTCCGAAATTCCCGCGGGAACGAAGTCCCGGGCGTAAAGCTAGTTTTAAATATCATTCTGAATGTTTTACAAAATAAAGATATTTTTGACTTAACTTTGTAAAGTTAAGTCAAAAATATTAACTTTGTGAATCGCTCGTAGCCCAGCCCAGTGGCACTTGCTGATCTCAACTGATCAGTGAGGTTAAGCAACGTACACAGAGGCAGGGAACCTGATGGGTAACCAAAGTAGAAATTTATCACGAGCGTTTCTGTGCTTCGGAGGGCACGTTAAGCTGTCGGTCCCGGCTGTTGTCGATTGACTTCAGTCGTAAAAACCAAGTCAGAGGCCATTGTGCGGTTTGAAAACTCTGACACCAGGGTTGGCCAAGTTCCTCACACACTTGGCTATACTTACACGATAAGAAAAAGAAGACTTTGTGGTTAAGGCGACTACAGCACCCGATAAAGGCAGCACACATAGGAATAGTGCCATCTCGGTCTCTCGACAGGCCTGGGCAGGCAGTGCGAACAGTGTCGATACACGAAGTAAGTATATGTTCGAAAGTTAGAAAATGAGATTTATGGAAATGTAACAGCTTAAATCGAAAAATGCGTTAACTACTTATCGAGAGTGTTCAATCACGAACATTTTGATAGCAAATTCAAGTTCCTGTGTGCATTTTGCTATCGTTTTTACAGCTTAAAAGATACCTACACAATATTGGGTATTTAGAGGTGACTTTGTGAGCTTTTTCTATCGAACCAAAAGTGCTGAATCATGTTTTCAGCAAACTACTTATCTAGTTTATGTCCTGAATATTACCGTAGTATTTTTTTCTTCGATTTAATGCAGTGCGTCATGCTTATCTCCGCATCATAAAATCGTTATTTAAGTGCTGTAGTCGCCTTAAAAATTAAAGGCCATTTGGCGGTTCAAACTTTAATTTTGATGAAAGTAAGGAAAAATTGGCGGTCGTGATTTCGGCCTGTGTTCCTTAAAATAAAACACCCCTTTTTGCCTATAATGAGTAATGCCAGTTAACCTTAAGAAATTCTTCGCTTGGTCCAGAAACTGTTCTTGGTTTTGCCGCAAGTACTTCTCTCTGCTTCTTTCACCTTCTTTGTCTTTATCGTCTTCGTGTTTTTCATCATCTTCGTGTTTTTCATCGTCTTCGTGTTTTTCATCATCTTCGTGTTTTTCATCGTCTTCGTGTTTTTCATCGTCTTCGTGTTTTTCATCATCATTATCATCATCTGGATGGCCGAGGTCTATTGGTGCACCATCATATACTTCCTCCTTCTAAGAAATAGAATACGTTATGTACATTTATTGTTTTCTTATCGTTTTATATACAGGGCTTTAGGTATCTCTCTTTCAACCTCTTGGGTGGTTAATCAGTCCATGAAACTGAACAACTTTCCCAAGGAACATAGGTCAAAATACGAAAAAAAAATTTTGATTTCCCATACAAAATGCGCTATATGCTGATGAAGTTTGTATGGGAACTGAAATTTTTTTTTTGTATTTTGACCTATTTTCCTTGGGGAAGTTGTTCAGTTTCATGGACTGATTAACCACCCGAGAGGTTGAAAGAGAGATACCTAAAGCCCTGTATATAGTCAAGTGTATGGCCAACTTTTTTTTTGTAACCCCCGTCATAAAAAGAGGGGTGTTATCAGTTTGACATGTGTACGTACGTCTGTGTGTAAGTCTGTGGCATCGTAGCTCCTAAACGAATGGACCGATTTCAAAACGTTTTTTTTAGTTGAAAGCTGGGGTAATCGAGATGGTTCTTAGCTATTTCATCAAAATTGGTTCAGCCGTTTAAATTAATAAACAAGAATGCCGAAGTTGCCAATCAAGTGAAGAAACTCTTTACGGGTTGTAGTACGTCAGGGCCTCGTCCGTTGATCAGCAGGGTGCACCGCTAGCAGGGGAGGAAAACGATTTTGGACCCTACCTTTCTCCCCTCGCCGAGATCCCTCAGATACATACTGAGAGCTACTCTTCATCTTTTATATACAGGGTGTAAAAGACAGCAAAAACTGGAACCCTGGTCTCAGCCAATCATTCTGAATGATTTTTCAGTGGAATTTTTCTCCGGAAAAATTTTCTGCTTACATTTTTATTATTTAATCGAATACACTCCACCTTGAAATAAAAAACAATCATAACAACGTAAAACACGAAAATCAGCAATGTACATCGCACTCCGATAGCAGCGCCGATCACGATGCGTTGCGTAGCGCCAAAGTAAGGTAAATAATGAAAACTCCTTAACATGACGTTTCCGGGAAAAATAATTACTTATAGCTATGGGTATGTTCCACCATTTAAGTATTTGATAAGCTGTCCTTTACACCCTGTGTAAACGCGAAAGTTTGTATGCATGGATGTTTGTTACTCTTTCACGCTCAAACGGCTGGACTAATTTTGATGAAATTTGAAACGGAGGTAGCTGACACCCTGGATTAACACATAAGCTAGATACATAATTTTTCCAAATTCCCACGGGATCGCAGTCCCGCGCGGAAAGCTAGTAAATAAATATAATAAATTTTGAATTAAACAAACACGGACTTGTTTCTTGTGTAGTTTGGAATCTGCGGGATCACCTGGAACCTTTTCAAACGCTTTCGTTATAATTTTCTGGACCACTTCTCTCCAATCTCCGTCGCATGCCTTCATATCTCCTGTAAAAAAAGACTATTATTTCGTACATCACAATACATATAACAGGCAAGATCATACAGTAAAACGAGATACTTACACTAGAGAGAAACATAATAGTACATTAAGATATATACACATCAACACGGTCTAGGGATATTTTTCATACAAAAGAGTTCTGTTTGAGAAGCTATAAAAGCATACTGTGTTTCTAAGTATACAGAGTGTAACAGAAAGGTGTAGTCATATTTCAGGATGGTGACAAGCCAATAAAACTGAACAACTTTCCCCAAGGAACCTATTTAAAAACCGTTAGTTTTTAGACGGAGCATCTTGTCAAACCTTCCTTTTTTCTCTACCGGGACAAGTACGTAATGAGATACAATACTCGATATTGAAATTCCTTTACGAGCAAATGTGTTATAAAACCAATAACGAACTAGCTTTAGATCGCTATGTGTTGTAGGGTCCGAGACAAAGGGTCCTCAACTCAGCTATATGTTGCACTCGGGAATCAGGATATAATATGAGACCGCGAACCACAACGCTGGTTTTCAGTGAATCCCATAACCAACTGACGAACGATCGTCCGTGGACGAGACAGAAAATTATTAGCAATAATTTTTTGGTTAGATTTTCGAGATTTTCTTTAAAATTTCTTGTTTTTTTTTGCACATTTTACCAGCAGCGTGTAAGCACAGATAATATAATAAGTATACCTACAATATAATATCTATTAAAGATAAAGTTCACGAATATACAGGGCTTTAGGTTTAGGTATCTCCCTTTCAACCTCTCGGGTGGTTAATCAGTCCATGAAAATGAACAACTCCCCTTCATCAAATTTCATCAGCATATAGCGCATTTTTTATGGGAGATAAAAATAGTTTTTTCGTATTTTTACCTATATATGTTCCTTGGGGAAGTTGTTCAGTTTCATGGACTGATTAACCACCCGAGAGGTTGAAAGAGAGATACCTAAAGCCCTGTATATTATTTAATTTATAGTACTTACTAGCGTTTTCAACAACAAAAAAAACAGTTCATTAACAAAATTAATAATAATTTATTAATTACTAGCTTTCCGCCCGCGGCTCCGCCTGCGTGGACTACGGGTTAAATCGTGCCCAGCTGTTGAATAAAACGTAGCCTATGTCCTTTCCCAAAGTCTAATCTATCTCTATATTACCAAATTTCATCAAAATCGTTTCAATAGTTTAGCCGTGAAAGCGTAACAGACAGACAGAGAGGTGACGGCGAACGGATCAGTGAGATTAAGCAAAGTACAAGGTGGGTTAGGTTAGGTTAGGTTAGGAGGGAACCTGATGGATGAGCAAAGGGTTATTTATCACGAGCGTTTCTATGCTTCAGTCCGGCGGGCGGTCCCGGCTGTTGTCGATTGACTACAGTCGTTAAACCAAGTCCGAGGCCATTGTGCGGTTTGAAAACTCTGTCACTCTTAATCAGCAGAGCATGAGACTCTTAATCTCAGGGTCGTGGGTACGAGCCCCACGTTGGCCGCCAGTGCGCCGCGCCGGCTGGCTGCGGGAGCACGATAAAGGAATCTTCATCATCAGCCCTTATACGTCCCCACTGCTGGGGCACGGGCCTCCCTCAATAACATGAGGGGTACATGCCATACTCACCACGCTTGGCAGACGGGTTGGCGAGGGTTTTGATATAATTGCAGAGTTTTCCTTCTCTGTGTGCAGATGAACTTGCTTGCATATTTTCCTTAGTCGCCTTGTACGACACCTCGGTAAGAAAGAGGGTGGTCCGATTCTACTCTGCCGGGGACTCACACGGATAAGGAATAACAAGGAAATACGTTTAATAGATCATACACTTAAACTTTTGATGTTAGTTTACAAATATATACAAGGTGTGTCAAAAAAACCGAAAAAAAAGAAATTACAAAATTTAATTTTAAAAGTGAAATAGTCGCAACTCTAGTAATCAGTTGCACGGTTTGACATCTACAAAATCAAAGTTTCATATAATTAATATGACATACTTGTCATATTTGTAATAGAGCTGTGCAATAAGCTAAATTTTAATTAATTTTGAATCATCATTTTTTTTGAAACACCTTGTATAAAAATCAGTACAATATTAGCGGGCGTGCGCCTACGACGGAAACTCAGTTTGGTCTGTCATACCCGCCAGCGAGCGAATGACAGCTAGAAGTGTTTAATTTCAAATTTAGATTTAGAATGCCAAACAAAACTGAAGAGTAAAAATGTCGCAAAAAGAGAATGGAGAAGGAGGATGAAGACGAGGCGCATGCCGCCTCGTTACAGGTTAGTCAAGTTTGCTACATAAGTATGTACTTAATTATACCTAAACGTGTTGATGCGGGTGGCGAAGGAGGTGGAGATCCCTGCGAGAGGCATATGTCCAGCAGTGGCCGTCTTGCACCACACATGATGATTTTCTTCTTCTTATCGTGTAGGTTAGGTATAGTCAAGTGTGTGGCTAGCTTGGCTAACCCTGGTGTCAGAGTTTTAAAACCGCCAAATGGTCTCTGACTTGGTTTTAACGACTGTAGTCAATCGACAACAGCCGGGACCGACAGCTAAACGTGCTCTCCGAAGCACGGAAACGCTCGCGATAAATTGCCACTTTGATCACCCATCAGGTTCCTTGTCTCTGTGTACGTTGCTTGGCCTCACTGATCGGTTGAGGTGATGATTATGATAAGGAAGCAACGCAAAAAACTGATAGGTACATACCATATTTGCTCAGAGTACAATGCTCTTTTCGTCTATATAGTGCTACATGGTACATTAAATCCCTCAACTGTCTTTTTGTCATAGTTTCAGGTACTGAAAACCCTTTAATAAGGATTCCTTTCATGATCACGTTGTCATCTGGATTCGTTTTCTCTTCAGCTCGGTTTTTGTCGACTAAAACTCGTAGCGGATATGTTGAAACGAATTTCTGTGAACAGTGATTATTATCTGATCTTCTACTGGGTGATAAAAAACCTCCTAGCTATATTCAAAATCCTGAACCAGTATCACTTACAGAACACTTTTATTTTTATTTTATTAAACGTAGACACCACTCGGGTGCACCCCCCGAGCGCTACCCGCACCCCTCGCGTGCCTGGTGCAGGAGTAATTGTCTACGTTTAGGCAAAAATTAACTATTCCCATTGAAAAAATACACATTAATTTGTTATAGATGTCAATAAATTTGAAAATGGCCAATAGCATAAATCCCATTAGTCGCCTTTTATTAGAATCGCGGTGATGGTTTTTCTTAAGGCAAGAAACCCTCGAAGTTTCCCCAGAGAAGAAACGCTAGATGAATTCCGAGGGTTTCTTGCGTCGGAGTTTCTTGCCTATTCTTCTCTGGGGAAGACTGCACCTTTGCGAATAGGCGCAAAGCTAAAAATGCTAATGTAATTCACTAATTGGCTTGTTTTAAGTAACATCCTAAATGTTTTATGAAATAAAGCTTTTTTTTACGATTCAGGGCCAACAGACGAACACACTTTCACATTTTATATACTAAACTAACTATTTAAAGAGGAAATATTTGATTGTTTGTTTGTTTACATTGAATAGGCTCCAAAGCTACTGGACCGATACTTATAAAAGAATCTTTTACCATTAGAATGCTACATTTTCCCTTGGTAACATATCATAGGCTAAATAATTATCCCGAATTCCTACGGGAACGAATAGCCCTGGGCGAAAAAGCTATTTAGGCCTAAATTAGTAAGAAAACTCATTTTTAAATAGTTTTAAATACTTACACAAAACAAGACTGTCGTGCATAATAATATAATTTTTAGTCCCATATTTTTAAAGAAACTATAAAAAAAAACATTAAATTTAGACCTGTAGTCAATAGAACATAATTTGGAAAAATACCAAAACAATCGTCTTTTTACCGATTATTAAAGAATGTTTACTTAAAATGCATGTAATTACTTCGATAATGCACAGGTGGTGTTATTTTTAACAGATATCAAAAAACAACGTTAGCAATACAAAAGTTTAAATGTTTTTTGAATAGGAACGACTCGCCTTGTTACCTAAATAAATACTTACCAAGGTACTTACTTACTAGTTCGGTCCCTGTTAATAGTTATTAACAATTTATGTTTTTATTTTAGATGGGTTAACTCTTGACCTCAATCTTAACCAAAGGTTAAAGATGAGGTCGACGATGGAGTGAGTAACCCAGAAAATGCCTACACTCCCTAGTGTAGGCATTTTCTAGTACTCCCACGCACCGACGGAACTTCGGTAGGAGGGTGGTCGCGAACCAGACGGCCATTTACAGAGCCAACCACACCGCATGAGACCATAGGACGACACCTCAGATTCAGAAAAAAATGAAGTGTCGTTGTCTGGGATGGATTACTAGGAGGCAGGTCTCATTTGTGTTTCCTTAGTCGCCTTTTACGACACCCACCGAAAGAAATAGGGTGGTGTTATTCTCAACCGATCACCACACGGCTATGTGTGTTAAGTAATGTGTAACGTGAGCCTCTTGAAACCTATGCTTGAAACACGAGCGAAGCGAGGCAGTTCGTGATGAATTGCTTCATAGAATCTTACTTCTGTACAAATATTATAAACGCGAAAGTTTGTATGTGTGGCTGTTTGTTCATCTTTCACGCTCAAACGGCTGGACCAATTTTGATAAAATTTGGTGTGAAGGAAGCTGACACCCTGGATTAACACAAGGCTACATAATTTTCCCAAATTCCCGGGCGAAAAGTAAAAGGTTTTTTTTTACCAGCCCATATACGTCCCCACACCGAGGGGCACGGGCCTTCCTTCGAAACACGAAGGGGATTTAGGCCATAGTCCACCACGCTGGCCCAATGCGGGTAGGTGGACCGCTTGTCTTTCGAAAATGAATTTTCTTGGACGGGCGGGTTTCATCACGATGTTTTCCTTCACCGTTGAGCAAGTGATAATTAGAAATCCGTACATAAATCCGAAAAGACGAATTTAGTGGTACAGGCCCGCACCAGGATTTGAACCCGCGACCTTCCGATTACAAGTCTGGCTCATTATCAATTACCATTACCAACTGGGCTATGCCAAAGTTAGTTTATGATAGAAAAACTTTGGCGGCGGTCATTTTGTTGGAGTGGTGGTGACTGGGTTCGATTCCAGGTCGGGGAAAATATTTGTGTAAAAAGCAGATCTTCGTTCGTGGGTGTTCGTGTTTGACTTTGTGTATGTTCCAAGAGATCCACGACACAAGGGAAAACCTTAGTGTGGGCCTTTGAGTGTGTAGCGTTTATTTATTTATACTGGGTGAAAAAAAAACCTCCTAGCTTACAAGGTGTTTCAAAAAAACCCAAAAAAATATAATTCAAAATTAATTAAAATTAAGCTTATTGCACAGCTCTATTACAAATTGACAAGTATGTCATAGAAGAAGCGCGGGAAACGTCGTCTGGCGAATACGGCTCTTTTGGTTTTCTTGATTTTATTTTGTAATATTTAGTGAATGGGATCAGTTTTTTTAGTGTAGTGTGTGTATTTATTTATGTGAAGTTGTAAATAATAGTAGTTTGTATATATTTTATGTAGTATAGTGACAAAAAACTTCTTATTGGTAAGTGGTATTTTGCTTGTCTTTTGCGATGGGGGATCCTCCCGATGACCCCGGGGGAACAATCCCTGATGTAGGTTACTCAATTATAATTTCTAATGGTGAAGCTAGTATGGATACCGATGGTTCCGTAGTTCAGGGAAATGGTAAACGCAAGCTGAAAGCTCGCCGTTCTGTCTGCAGACACTGCAACAAAAAGAGAAGGAAGCATCGAGACGGTAAAAAGATCAGAGAAGATGACTGTCATTGTTCTGGTTCTGATGATGATAAACAATATTCAACAAATAATTTAAATCCACCAAATTCAGAGACTTCATCTCCTCAGGCTTCGGTTGCAAGGTCTGTTTATCAGTCTTTTGATGCAGCCCCTTATGTAGTCCACATCCAAAAAAAAACTCATCAGACTGATGAAGGGTTCTCCCTTCATCCTATCACGTTTGGTAGATTTTTGAAAAAGAATTATTTTTTTAATATAATAAACGGCAGCTTAAAACGCATTGGGAGAAACAGACTAACAATTTCTTTCTCAAAATATGAAGATGCCAACAGCTTCTTGACAAATTCAAACCTCAGTGAGGAGGGCTACAAAGCATTTATTCCTTCTTTTCAAGTCACCCGTATGGGCATAGTTAGGGGGGTACCTACTGATTTATCTGAAGACGATATAATAGATATTATAAATGTACCAATGGGCTGCGGTAAAGTTTTGAAGGTTAGAAGGATAAAGCGTAAAGAGACCATCGATGGAAAAACTCAACTGAAATCTACCCAAACTGTTATTTTAACATTTGACGGTCAGGTTTTGCCTAAGCGAGTTTACATGTGTTACACTGCTCTACAAGTAGACTTATATATTTATCCCACAATCCAATGTTTCAATTGCTGCAGATATGGACGTGTAAAAGATCAATGTCGCTCTTTGCCTAGATGTTACAAATGTGGGGAAGGACATTCTGGTGTTACCTGCACTGTTCCTGAAGACCTTGTCACTTGTTGTCTATGTCGTGGATCTCATACAGCCATCAGTAAGACATGCCTTGAATATGTGCGACAAAAGTCCATCAAAGACTCCATGGCTAAGAGCTGCATTTCATATCCAGAGGCATCAAAGTTGCATCCACCTATTTCTAAAAAATCATATGCTGATGCTCTACTGTCCTCTCCTCAACTCAGTCCATCTGTAGCCGCTCCCTTGCTGGAGTACCACTTGCCTACATCTTCTCACTTGACCACTTCCTACAAAAAAACAATATTCAGTAAACCCAAAACTCCTCCAAATCCCAAATTTTCCAAAGGTTATGACAGAGCTGAACATTCCACCTTGACTAAAGATTATAATATACCTGAACCCTCTTCAAATGGCTGTGGATTCTCATCCCATGAGGATAATTCTTCAACTAAAGATATAATTATATCTTTGGTAAATCTTCTGACTCAAAGTAATCTGATTTCACCGTCCAACGCTGCCTTGTTATTTGAATCTATAAATAAAAATTCTAAAACTGTTAATCATGGACAAAGTTGTCCATTGGAATTGTCGCAGTATAGTTCCAAAAAAAAATTAAATCTTATATTTAATTAATAAGTACAAACTTTCTATTATTGCTTTACAAGAAACTTGGCTAAAGCCGGGTCTTCATTTAAGAATTCCTGGTTTTGCTTGTCTCAGAGAGGATCGCTCTGATGGATGTGGTGGTGTTGCCATATTGGTCAGACATTCTCTCACATTCACTCATGTAAATATTCCCAATCATAACAATAATTTCTCAATAATTGCTGCAATAGTAAATCATATTTGTTTTGTTTCTGTTTATCTACCACACCCTTCAGTTTCTCTTTTGGGTGAAATCAATACTATTTTATCTTCACTACCTAGGCCTTTTTTAGTAATAGGTGATTTTAATTGTCACCATCAGTCTTGGGGGTGTGATATTACTGATTCCTATGGAAGAATTATGATGGATTACATTGACTCTCATAACTTATGTCTACTTAACACAGGTGCCCCAACTCTTCGTACGGCTCCTGGTCAGAATAAAAGTGCCATAGATCTTGCCATGTGTTCTACCAATTTGGCTTCTATGTTGTCTTGGAGTGCACTTGACTCTACTTTTGGTAGCAATCATTTCCCCTGTCTCATTTCTTTTCCCTATCAAATTGATCGTGGCAGTTTTCCCAAGAAAACTCCTCGCTTAAGACATAATCTGACTGATGCTAAGTGGGACTTATTCAAAACTCGGTTAGAAAATAAAATTCATCTTCTTCCTCCTGTTCATTATGGTGGTGAAGGTCTTAGCGCTGATGCCTTTGCAAAGAGCATTATTGAAGTAGCAGATGAAACTTTTCCAATTAAAAGTGGGGCTCTTGGCTTTATTCCGTCACCACCATGGTGGGATCGTGAGTGTACTGAAGCTATCAAAAGACGCAAGGAGGCTGAAAAGAGATATTCAGAATTTTGCTCGACTGAACATTTCAATGCTTTATCTGATGTCATTAATGAGACTCGTAAGCTATTTAAAAAGAAAAGATTTGAGAGCTGGAGAGCATTTTGCTTATCTTTGTCCCCTGATGTTCGGCCGCCGTTAGTGTGGCGTAGCGTTAGGCGATTTAGGTCTGCTTTCAGGGACTCGTCATCTAATATGATACCTTCTTCCTTGGTAAATCCATTTTTGGATAAATTGGCCCCTGCTTCTGCTCCTGAGTTTATACCTCTTCCTAGGATTTCATTTCTGTCAGGTGAGTTTACTGGTCTCAGTAGCCCTTTTAATATGTCGGAATTGATGGGGGTGCTTTCATATGTTAAAGATTCTGCGCCTGGCATGGATGGAATTCCTTATTCGTTTATCGCTCACTGTGGACCGGAATCTCTTGCATATTTCTTGGATCTCATTAACTCTGTTGTTATTTCTGGCAATATACCATTATCGTGGAAGTCACAGATAATTGTTCCAATTTTAAAGCCTAACAAAAGTTCCTCAGACCCTTCTTCTTACCGTCCCATTGCTTTGTCTTCGGTTTTAATGAAACTTGCAGAACATCTTGTTAAAAACAGATTGGAGTGGTTCATAGAACATAATAAATTGTTAAGTAATAGTCAATTTGGATTTAGACGTGGCAGAAGCACATTTGACAGTATAAGCATTTTTGTTACCGATATCCAAATAGCTTTTTCGCAGAACATTTCTGTGGTGTCTGCCTTTCTTGACATTACGGCTGCTTATGATAATGTAGTCCCTGCAATCCTGCTTGAAAAGCTTCAGGCGCTTAATGTCCCTACTACCCTCGTCACCTTTATTTTGAACACAATTTCAGAGAGATCTATTAACTTAGTTTTGGAGAATGGTTCTACAGTTTCAAGGCTGGTTTGGAAGGGTCTTCCCCAAGGATCTGTCTTAAGTCCATTATTATATAATATTTACTCGTATGACCTTGAGTCAACCTTAGATAAGGATGTTAGGGTTCTCCAGTATGCTGACGACTTACTACTATACCATATTAATCGGTCTGTTGACAGTGCTTGCTCTTCTATGAACTCTTCCCTTTCTCTTTTAAAGTCGTGGCTAAATAAAAATGGTCTCGAGCTGTCGCCAACTAAGAGTTCGGTCATGCTTTTTACTAGGATGAGACTTCCTCCTCCAGTTTTGGTCTATTATGATAGTGAAATTATCCCTGTTCTAACAAAAGTTAAATTTTTGGGTGTTGTATTGGATGCTAAATTGAATGGTTCTTCGCATTGTGATTACATTATCAAAAAATGTGAACAGCATTTAAATATTCTGAGATGTCTTTCTGGAGTTTGGTGGGGGGGACATCCATTCTGTATGAAGCTTTTGTATAATGCGTTAATCAGAAGTATTATAGACTACGGGTCCTTTCTTTTGGCACCAGGCAATTCTTTGATGTTCAGAAAATTAGACGTTATTCAGTCAAAGGCGTTGAGAGTCGTCGCTGGGGCTATGAGGTCCAGTCCGATTAACGCATTGCAGGTTGAGTGTGTGGAGCCTCCCCTCAGGCTTCGTAGACAGTACTTGTCGGACAAGTTTTTATTTCGTTCACTTCAATTTCGAACCCATCAAATTCATTCCCAGTTGTCTAGTCTTTCTGAACTTATTGATTCATCAAGCTATTGGCGTCATAGGCCTGTCCCGCTTTTAATCAACAGTTTTCGTAAATATTTGTCTATAGAAGCTCCAATCTTCAGTTTTTCTACTCATCCTCTCTTCATGGGTGAGTTTGAATCCTTGATTGCTTCTTTTGATGTCATCAGAGACCTGGGCGTCGATCGGGATGATCCGCATGCTAACCATAATTTTAACTATGTGAAGAATGAAAAATGGCCTGATTTTAATTACATTTACACAGATGCTTCTAAACACTCTCCTTCTGGTCATGTTGGTGTAGGGATTTTTCATGTTCAATTTAATATCGTCCAGAAAATTAAGTTTCCTCCTGAGACATCGGTGTTTACAGGGGAATGCTATGGTTTATATAAAGCTATTGAGTACATTCTGCTTTGTAAATTACAAGAGGCGGTAATATTTTCAGACGCCTTAAGTGCTTTACAATCTATAGACAAATTTCCGTTTAAAATGAAGGCAGTGCATCCTATTATTATAAATATTAGGAGTTTATTGTTTAAGTGTTTGGCTTTGGGGTATTCTGTAGTTTTTTCTTGGATTCCTGGACACTGTGGCATTGTGGGTAACGTAAGGGCTGATGAGCTTGCAAACGAAGCTGTGAGTTGTGGTGATCATTATCCATATAAAAACTATGCTCAGGATTTACTTTCTATACCCAAAATCCATCTTCGCGATTCCTGGAGGGAATTGTGGATGGAGAGTCGTTTGACCAAGGGCAAGTTTTATGCCCTAATTCAAAGCGATATTCCTGCTAAACCTTGGTTTTTCAAGTTAAAAATATGTAAAGTTGCTACCACAATTTTAATCCGAATGAGACTTGGTCACACGTGCTCTCCATCTCACCTTGCCAGATTGGGTATCGTGCGGGATGATACTTGTGAATGCGGTGAGGATACATGTGATGTGAATCACATCTTCCTGTCTTGCTCCCTTCACGATCATTCCTTTCTCTATCTGTCCTTGCTTTCTGCCGGTGTCCCTCTTCCTACATCCATTGATATTCTGCTGTCTTATAATGATACTTATATTTATTCATCACTATGTTCTTTTATTACTTTAAATAATATTAAATTATAATTTTGTTTATTTTTCCGCATATATTTATTACTTACCTACATGTATTTAATTACTTACAAAATCCTGATCCTATCCTTCCAAATTCCGCTCCGAAATTCCTGTTTCCTTAATCAATACGTTTCCTCGCTTTTAATCCGTTAGTGGCATATGCACAAGTCGTGCCACGCCATATATTAAAAAAAAAAAAAAAAAAAAAGTATGTCATATTAATTATATGAAACTTTCATTTTGTAAATGTCAAACCGTGCAACTGATTACTAGAGTTGCGACTATTTCACTTTTAAAATAAAATTTTGGAATTTCTTTTTTTTGGGTTTTTTTGAAACACCTTGTATTCAAAATTCTGAACCAGTATCACTCAAAGAACACATTTATGAAAAAAATCTTTTTTTAAAATATTTTTTCAATGGGAATAGTTCATTTTTTGCCTAAACGTAGACATTACTCCTACACCAGGCACGCGAGGGGTGCGGGTAGCGCTCGGGGGGTGCACCCGAGTAGTGTCTACGTTTAGGAAAAATAAAATATCCCACCAATAAAAAAAAAAAGTGTTCTGTAAGTGATACTGGTTCAGGATTTTCAATAAAGCTAGGAGGTTCTTTTTCAACCTGTATGTACTCCTGGACCCATTATTTTGCATGCTTTTGCAACACAAATTAATAAATAATAATAGTAATGGGTTTGCGAAATAGCTTCTCAATAAGTGCCTCCTTAGCCGTTAGGTACTTTACTACATAATTTCATGAAAACATAAATTGCTTTTTAAACAACACACGACACGACTTTGACGACAAGTTTGGTCTAGTGGTAGTGGCGCTGCCTCTTGAGCGACGGGTCCTGGGTTCGATTCCCAGTCAGGGCAAATATTTGTGTAAAAATCAAATGTTTGTTCTCGGGTCGTGGGTATTTGTGTTTGTCTGTATGTGTGTTCCGAGGGACCCACGACACAAGGGAAAACCTTAATGTGGGCCTTTGAGTGTGTAACGTTTATTATTATCGTATGTCGTATGTCAAAACATGAATTTAATAAACAGTTACTTATATCATTGCAAACTTACCGCAACAATAAAATCTTTCCTCTTTATAATATTAGTATAGACATAGTATAAAAACGGGGAAGTAGGTTATCTTCATACAAACGCACCGTGCGCGTATGTGTGCGCCATAGTATCTATGCGGCGCCGCACGCACACTCGAACCTTGCGCGCCACCGGCGGACTGCGAAACTCGCCGAGATTTTGTTGAGGTGCGTGCGGCGACGCATAGATACTATGGCGCACACATACAAGCCGCGCGCGGTGCGTTTGTATGAGAAGATAAACTATGGTATAGACATACAGCAGCAAGTGTGAAGTTATCCATTTGCACTACGAAAGCCGCTGCTATTACAAGCGAGATAAGGGCGGCGTCAAAGTCAACATGTATATAGCCTGATGTGCTGCCGTGTGTACTAAGAAGTTCAATAATAATAAAAAACAAATAACATTTTAGCATTTTTATTACAATATTTAAATTTAAATTCCTAGAAATGTATACAATACTTACACAGTAAACAGTACATAAATCTTGGCAGAGGCAGTTTTTATTCAAGTTACTATAACAGCTAAATGATCAAGTTTATTGTACTATTGACTGTAGAAATTTAATTATTAACTTAACAAAAGATTATTTACAAAAACTAATGCATATTTCGCTAAACATGTGTACAGGGCTTTAGGTAAATCACTTTCAACCTCTCGGGTGGTAAATCAGTCCATGAAACTGAACAACTTTCCCAAGGAACAAAGGTCGGAATACGAAAAATTTTTTTTTAGTTCCCATACAAACTGCGTCAGCTGATAGCGCATTTTGTATGGGAAGTCAAAATTTTTTCTTCATACTTCGACCTTTGTTCCTTGGGAAAGTTGTTCAGTTTCATGGACCAATTAACCACCCGAGAAGTTGAAAGTGATTTACCTAAAGCCCTGTATATATATATTTCATTCAAGCTAAAAACAATGATTAAGAGTTTAACCTGTCGCGCGCTTGTTTACGCCGCGTGCGATACAAATCCTGCACACACGAGTGTTGCATGAATCGCGCAAAATTAACCTTTTCACCGCCAAAGTCTGATACATCAGACAAATAAAATTACCAATTTAACTGTATTTTTTCTAATTATTAATGCCGTGGCGTGTGGTGAACGCCACGACATCATAATGGGAGGTTTTCTTTTTGGGTATTAAAAATAAAAAGTAGTTCCCCAGAGCTCTCTAGATGGCGCTGAACTGACACCGTTACTAGGTGCCAAAGCCAAAAGGCTTGGAGAAAAACATTGCATCAAATATTCTGAGTTTGTTTTGGCTTTCCAATCTTCCTAGTTTTCTCGCGCTTTGTTATAATTCAGTTTTGTTTTTTCGTTGTTTTCGTAAAATCGTCTAAATACGTATGGTAGATGTGATATTGACGTGATATGATATGACTATAACGTTTCGTTTTATGATCTCAAAATTACGTTCAAGTGAATTAATCAAAAATAATTTAACGTTCCGTTCCTTGCAGTAACGTACATAGTTTAGCGCCATCTATCCGGCGACTGAGGAAAAATTTAAAAAAAATAAAAAGAAAATCCCTCATTATTTTTTAATATCGTGGTGTGTGGTGAACGTTTTTGACGAAAACTCTTGGCGCTAAAAAGGTAAAGGCCCGTATTACAGGAGACTCAAGTATTGATTGTATCTTTCACTATCAAACTGACAAAGACGACTGCTACTTAAGTACCTATAGATCAGAGTCTGAGTCGCATTCAGCAATCCGGACCTAAATGACTTTAACTTCTTTTGCGAAAGTAAAAATGTGAATTGACCCACAAGCTGAACAACTTTCCCAAAGGAACATATGTCGAAATATACAGGGCTTTAAGTATCTCTCTTGTAATCTCTTGGGTGGTAAATCACTCCATGAAACTAAACAACTTTCCCCAAGGAACATAGGTCAAAATACGAAAAAAAAAAGTTGATCTCTCTTACAAAATGCGCTGTATACCTACTGATGAAGTTTGTATGGGAGATCAAAATTTTTTTTTCTTATCTGACCTATTATTGGGGGAAAGTTGTTCAGTTTCATGGAATGATTAGCCACCCGAGAGTTTGAAAGAGATTTACCTAAAAACTTTTATTTTTTTTGTTAAAAAAATAAAAATATATAAAATCGACGGAAGGTGCATAGCTTGGTCGAGTTGTACATACACTTGCGTCGTCTAATCGTGTATATGCCTGTGCGTCAAACTTATAACACGCCTCATTTTTTGTCGGGGGTTAAAAATGATGTCTCGAGTCCATTTTAGCTATCTTGGGCATCTTTTTCATGATAATTATCACTTGGAACCCTGTTTTAATTCATGCTGTGATTTTCTCGGTAAAAAATGTGTTTTCAACGCTCATCGTCAAAGCGGTGTTAACTAAGTTTTTTTTTACTGGCAGTATTTCCTCCTACCCACAAAATCAGTTTCAAGCACAGATACAGAAAAAAAATATTTTGTTTTTTTCACGACCGCCATCTTGGATTTCAAAATGGATGTAATTTTCGAGATCAGCAACCCCAAAAACCTATTAACACCTCGCGCGATTCTTACACACCCATGTATGCAGGATTTGTATCACATGCGGCGTAAACAAGCGCGCGACAGAAGACCCATAACGGAGTTTTCAAAAAATTTCACGTCCGCCATCTTGGTTTTCAAAATGGATGTCATTTTGGAATCAGCACCCCCGAAAACTTAATAAACGACACCTATGTCGGAATGCCCGAAAACTTCATATCCGCCATCTTGGATTTTAGTTGACGCAATTCTGACACGTATGGCCTCATGAGGTTTGGTAGACTCTGAAAAGGGTAGTCTGGTTCGCGACCATCCTCCTACCGAAGTCCGACGCCAAACAGCTTGCTGTGTTCCGTCGGTGCGAGGGAGTACCAGTGCCTTAATGGCATTTTCTGGGTTAACTCGCTCCAATGTCGACCTCATCTATGAAATTGGTCAATTTAGTATTTTTAAAACGCTTACCCGCTTGAGGGATATTCACAAAAAAACTCTAGGGAAAAAATGTTCGGCGCGAATGGGACTTGAACCGACGACCCCAGGATTAGATCTCCCGGTGCTCTAACCAACTGAGCTATCGTGCCTTCAAGTCAAGCGGCGAAATTTCTCATTCCCTTACTAAGCACATTACGTCGTGCTTATAGGTTAGCGCCATCTGTGTCTCGTACGGAGAACTACACACTCATTCCAATTATTCGAAGTAGGTAGATTATGACAAGGGTGAAACCTTAAAGTGGTTCGCGACCACCCTCCTACCGAAGTCCGACGCCAAACAGCTTGCTGTGTTCTTGCAGTACCTTTATAGGCATTTTCTGGGTTAACTCGCTCCATCGTCGACCTCATCTATGACCTTGGTCAAGATGAGGCCATGAGTTAATCCATCTCATCCTTACTAATATTATAAATGCGAAAGTAACTGTCTGTATGTCTGTCCGTCTTTCACGCCTAAAATACTGAACCGATTTCGATGAAATTTGGTACAGAGATAAATTAGAGCCTGGGAAAGGATAAAGGCTACATTTTATCCCACAGTTGAGCACGATATAACCTGTAGTCCACGAGGATGGAGCCGCGGGCGGAAAGCTAGTAATAAATAAAAAAAACATGTACAAAGTATACAGGTTGAAAAAGAACCTCCTAGCTTTATTGAACACACATACTGAACACTTTTTTTTTTTTTTTGGGTTCGGGGTGGGTGATTTTTTTTTCCTAAACGTAGACACCACTCGGGCGCACCCCCCTCGCGCTACCCGCACCCCTCGCGTGCCTGGTGTAGGAGTAATGTCTACGTTTAGGCAAAAAAATGAACAATTCCAATTGAAAAAATATTTAAAAAAAATATTCTTTTTCATAAACGTGTTCTTTGAGTGATACTGGTTCAGGATTTTGAATATAGCTAGGAGGTTTTTTATCACCCAGTAGAAGGCAATGCATTTGATAATTACATTTACAATTCATTCCATATCAACTGTCCTACTTTAACAAATCAACAATGCTATTTAAAAAACTTGCTTACATCTTCTTTCTATAGAAATCCATTGATATTAACTGCAAAAGGGTTACACAGACAACTACATTACAAAAATGGCATTCTGTTTAGTCCGTCCGTTAGACCGTCCAAAAATACGGGACATATTTTTCGCTTGAACAAATTAATAAAAAAAACTACAAAGATAAAGATCACCAAAGTTCCGGAGTGAATGCTTGTGACGTCACTTCTTAGTAAAAGTAGTACCTAGGCGTGACGTCTAGGTGTGACGTTAGACCACCGACGCCCACTAAGTCCGACCCGCTAGCCGTTACACCATCGACGCCCTCTGAGTCAGACCCGCTAGCCGTTAGACCAATAACGTCCTTTGAGTCAGACTCGCTGGTCGTTTGATCACTGACCCCCGTTTAAGTCAGACCCTCTAGCCGTAACACCACCGCCGCCCTCTAATTCCGACCGCTAGCCGTTAGACCACCGATGCCCACTAAGTCCGATCCGCTAGCCGTTAGATCATCGAAGCCAACTAAGTCAGACTCTCTAGCCGTTAGACCACCGACGCCCTCTAATTCCGACCGCTAGCCGTTAGACCACCGATGCCCACTAAGTCCGATCCGCTAGCCGTTAGACCACCGACGCCCACTAAGTCCGATCCGCTAGCCGTTAGACCATCGAAGCCAACTAAGTCAGACTCTCTAGCCGTTAGAGCTCCGACGCCCTCTAATTCCGACCGCTAGCCGTTAGACCACCGACGCCCACTAAGTCCGATCCGCTAGCCGTTAGACCACCGACGCCCTCTAATTCCGACCGCTAGCCGTTAGACCACCGACGCCCACTAAGTCCGATCCGCTAGCCGTTAGACCACCGACGCCCTCTAATTCCGACCGCTAGCCGTTAGACCACCGACGCCCACTAAGTCCGATCCGCTAGCCGTTAGACCACCGACGCCCTCTAATTCCGACCGCTAGCCGTTAGACCACCGACGCCCACTAAGTCCGATCCGCTAGCCGTTAGACCACCGACGCCCTCTAATTCCGACCGCTAGCCGTTAGACCACCGATGCCCACTAAGTCCGATCCGCTAGCCGTTAGATCATCGAAGCCAACTAAGTCAGACTCTCTAGCCGTTAGACCACCGACGCCCTCTAATTCCGACCGCTAGCCGTTAGACCACCGACGCCCACTAAGTCCGATCCGCTAGCCGTTAGACCATCGAAGCCAACTAAGTCAGACTCTCTAGCCGTTAGACCACCGACGCCCTCTAATTCCGACCGCTAGCCGTTAGACCACCGACGCCCACTAAGTCCGATCCGCTAGCCGTTAGACCATCGAAGCCAACTAAGTCAGACTCTCTAGCCGTTAGACCACCGACGCCCCCTAATTCCGACCGCTAGCCGTTAGACCACCGACGCCCACTAAGTCCGATCCGCTAGCCGTTAGATCATCGAAGCCAACTAAGTAAGACTCTCTAGCCGTTAGACCACCGACGCCCTCTAATTCCGACCGCTAGCCGTTAGACCACCGACGCCCACTAAGTCCGATCCGCTAGCCGTTAGATCATCGAAGCCAACTAAGTCAGACTCTCTAGCCGTTAGACCACCGACGCCCTCTAATTCCGACCGCTAGCCGTTAGACCACCGACGCCCACTAAGTCCGATCCGCTAGCCGTTAGACCATCGAAGCCAACTAAGTCAGACTCTCTAGCCGTTAGACCACCGACGCCCTCTAATTCCGACCGCTAGCCGTTAGACCACCGACGCCCACTAAGTCCGATCCGCTAGCCGTTAGACCACCGACGCCCTCTAATTCCGACCGCTAGCCGTTAGACCACCGATGCCCACTAAGTCCGATCCGCTAGCCGTTAGATCATCGAAGCCAACTAAGTCAGACTCTCTAGCCGTTAGACCACCGACGCCCTCTAATTCCGACCGCTAGCCGTTAGACCACCGACGCCCACTAAGTCCGATCCGCTAGCCGTTAGACCATCGAAGCCAACTAAGTCAGACTCTCTAGCCGTTAGACCACCGACGCCCTCTAATTCCGACCGCTAGCCGTTAGACCACCGACGCCCACTAAGTCCGATCCGCTAGCCGTTAGACCATCGAAGCCAAATAAGTCAGACTCTCTAACCGTTAGACCACCGACGCCCTCTAATTCCGACCGCTAGCCGTTAGACCACCGACGCCCACTAAGTCCGATCCGCTAGCCGTTAGACCATCGAAGCCAAATAAGTCAGACTCTCTAACCGTTAGACCACCGACGCCCTCTAATTCCGACCGCTAGCCGTTAGACCACCGACGCCCACTAAGTCCGATCCGCTAGCCGTTAGACCATCGAAGCCAACTAAGTCAGACTCTCTAGCCGTTAGACCACCGACGCCCTCTAATTCCGACCGCTAGCCGTTAGACCACCGACGCCCACTAAGTCCGATCCGCTAGCCGTTAGACCATCGAAGCCAACTAAGTCAGACTCTTTAGCCGTTAGACCACCGACGCCCACTAAGTCCGACCCACTAGCCGTTACACCACCGACGCCCACTAAGTCTGACCTGCTAGCCGTTAGACCATTAACGTCCTTTGATTCAGACCCGCTAGCCGTTAAACCACCAACGCTCTCTGAGACCAATCTGCTAGCTCTTTAAATATTTTACATGTTTTCTTATTTGAGTGACTTCAAATTAATTTGTAAAAATTTAATATGTGAATCAATCTACTGAACAACTCTTCATTGATCATTGCTTTAAGTATGAAAATAAATAAACCATTAAAGTTAAAAAAATCATTCTGTCACTTTCCATCTTGTTGACGTGAACAAGCACGGCATTACATATAAAGGAGCTTTAACTTTAATGAATGTTTCTGCAACTGAGTGTCAGGCCCATATTACAGAAGGAGACTCTAGTCTTGATCTATACTCAAGTGTTGATTTTTTTTCTCTCACTATCAAAATGTCAAAAATGACTGCTACATATACGCCAGTCATACTAACACTAGAAATTCCTAAAATAACAAACTAACGGCCAGTTCTGATTTTTTAATATGTTGTTAGGACCACTAATTTTAAAATAATTTGATGATGTTTCTAAATCTACTAGATTTACCGGAATCTCGTTATGACATAACTATAGCTAAGTTTGTTGTGCTGTTGACGGTACCTATACACACTTCCAAGGTGATCTCCTGTTGGCATCATGCACACACATTTTACACACACCTCAACCCACTATTTCACCATATTGACACATATGTTTAATTATGTATTATATTTATTAGTAACATATGTATTTTCCATTTTTCATTACCAATATTTATTTATTCCTAAAAAATTCTGTCTCGTCCACGGACGTTCGTTCGTCACTTGGTTATGGGACTCACTGAAAACCAGCGTTGTGGCTCGCGGTCTCATATCCTGATTCCCGAGTCGCAACATATAGCTGAGTTGAGGACCCTTTGTCTCGGACCCTACACCACAAAGCGATCTAAAGCTAGTTTGCTATTGTATTTGTTATTATCTTCATGTAGGTTGCCGATAAGATATTGCTTCTTAGCAATGGGGCCGCCTTTTGTACCCTACTTTATTACTGTTCATAATGTAACTTTTACTCTGTCTCATGTTCTGTAATGTTGGCGTGCAATAAAGTATATTTGTATTTGTATTTGTAGTGTATCGTGATCGTGTTTTACTGTTTAATCTTGCCTCTTATATGTGTTGTGGTGTCCGTTATAATAAATTTGTCTTTCTTTCTTTCTTTCTTTTCACTTCTTATTCTTATCGTGTAGGTATAGTCAAGTGTGTGGCGAACTTGATTAAGTTCTGGTGTCAGAGTTTTCAAACCGCACAATGGCCTCTGACTTGGTTTTAACGACTGTAGTCAATCGACAACAGCCGGGACCGACAGCTTAACGTGCCATCCGAAGCACGGAAACGTTCGTGATAAATTGCCACTTTGGTCACCCATCAGGTTCCATGCCTCTGTGTACGTTGCTTAACCTCACTGATCGGTTGAGATCAGCGAGCGCCCTGGGCTACGTGCGCTTCATTAGGACGTTAGGACCACTACCAGTATTGCATATCCAAGTTTGCAGCTTCGAAAAATTTTAATATTCGATATGACTAGCGTATTAAGGGATCGTTCAACAATTAAGTGATCATTTTTGGCCGTTTTTTTAACCCCCCCTCCCCTTATGTAATCACAGCGTAATCTTTTGTTTTTAACCCCCCCGCCCCTCGCCTTGATTACGTAATCCGTCCGTGTTTAAAGTTTTTGCTGTATTAGCACTGACTCCTATGTTATGTTTCTATGGGTCTTAGGGAAGAGGGTGTGTCATTTGTCAAAATGCAAAAAGGTAAGAACTATAAAGTTAAATCAATAAAATATATAGTTTTTCATTTCGCTATACGTTAATTAAAGTTATAAAATGATGACGTAGTCATGGCTTCTTCCCCCCCCCCCCCCCCCAAAAATAATCCGATGTATATTATATACAAGCACCCGACCCCCCCCCCTTCCGGTGATCACGTAATTGTTGAATGATCCCTAAGTATAGATCAGAGTCTGAGTCGCGTTCTGTAATACGTACCTTCGAGGGCTGATTCACATAATTAATTTTCGCTAACTTATTCAAGCTCACTCAATATTATTTATATTACAATATAATTGTACGTATTTATAATTATTCACAAGTTTTCGTGTAAGAAATGTAATAATGTTGCTTCGTAATGCTTAGCTGCGTGCATGGCTCTTAGTGAATGACGCTCGCCTGGGTATACCTGTCAAAAAATAAAGATAAATCTATACTTTACTAATATTATAAAGCTGAAGAGTTTGTTTGTTTGTTTGAACGCGCTAATCTCCGAAACTACTGGTTCGAATTGAATAATTCTTTTTGTGTTGGATAGTCCAGTTATCGAGGAAGGCTATAGGCTATATAACATCACGCTACGACCAATAGGAGCAAAGATATAGTGGTAAATGTGTAAAAAACGGGAGAAATTATACCTATATAAAAGGAGAAACTGACTGACGGACATATCAACGCACAGCCTAAACGGCTAAACGTAGGCACTTGAAATTTGGAAGGGACGTAGCTTAGATACCGCAGAGGTGCACTAAGAAAGGAATTCCCGAAATTCCTACGGGAACGGGAATTAGCGGGAAAATCCTTTTGTATGAAAAATCTAAACCGCTTAAGTTAGACGCTTGAAATTTGGCATGCAGGTACCTTAGTAAACTTAAAGCTAAGTTGCAACAGGATATTGCAAAATTCTCAAGGGAACGGGAGTTAGCGGGAAAAAACTTTTGTATGTAAAAATCTAAATCACGTAAGATTGATGTTTTCAATCTGTGTACTCTGTACAAAAAAAAAAAAAACACGCAAACGAAGTTGCGGGCATCAGCTATTCTGAAAATAAAATACAAAATATAATCGCCGACATTTATCGTTTATAATTATTAAACTGCAGAACCAATTTTGATTAAAAATTGCTAAGAATCATCTCGATCACGTCAGCTTTAAAAATATATAGGTTTGACACAAACTGCAAAAAGCAATAAAAATATAGTTATAAAAATAAATAATAAAGCAAAATAAATTGTACTTTATTTTGATACTATGTACTTTTTTTTCTTACCTATAATAACTAATGTATACTTTGACTGCAAGAAAAAAAGGTGGCAACCCTAGGTAAGATGGACCTGTGATCTAAAAATATAAATTAATTCTCACCTGAACTCGATGCGGTTTCCCAAGTCGAACGAGTTCTGATAGTAGCGCTGCTGTGTGGCAGAAGTGTACGTTTTCGTCCGCTAGACCGTGGATTATTAGGAGACGCCCTTCCCTGAGAAAAAAAAATGAAATGTCATCATTGTGTAGATTTGATACAGTCATAACTTAAATGTCATAATACCATATTTAGCTTGAAACGAAAATAGTAGATTTTACAACAAGTGCACAAAACGAGTCATTTTGTGGACGAAAAAATGGTTTTGTGGACGAGTTATAGACTCTGCTTTTCACTTCGATTGCGAGGAAATAATAAAATAACATATAATAACAAATTTTATCTTTAAACTTCTGATTATTTTGGCTGTATGGAGTTTTCTATGCCTTACTATAGACCCATTTATGAGTAGATCACTTTATGCACTAGAGCACAAAATGCGATTTTGTGCAGCCTATAGTAGATTGTTTTGGGCTCTAGAACACAAAAATCGATTTTGTACAGCCTATAAGCTGCACAAACAAGCACTTTCCGAGCATGATTAGTGAAAAAGTTATTTAACTATCTATAAATAGTGAAATAAATAGACCATATTTATATTTCCCTTGAAACGAAAAAGTTGTTCTACTATTGATAAATATTGTAAAGAAATTTGACTGCATAATGGTTTGACCTTGTTTTGTGACGTTGTTACTGTTTTACAGTAGGATTTGTGTGTCAGTATGATAGTGTGATTGTATATTGGTGTAACAGTGTAACTGTATATTGGTGTGACCATGTTTTGTGACTGTATAATGGTGACTATGATTCGTGACTGTGTAATGGTGTGACTATGTTTCGTAACTGTATAATGTTGACTATGTTTCGTAACTGTATAATGGTGTGACTGCGTTTCGTGACTGTGTAATGGTATGAACCTATTTCCCTTAGATTAGTAACTTCTGGTCCGGGAAGAAGGGCGCATGCGCTAATACACTTGCTCTGGTGTAGGCATGCGGCGTGGTGTGGGGGGCGCCCATGTACCTAATTATATGGCTGTATAATATTGGGACTGAATATTGGTGTGGCCATGTTTTGTGCCTGTTAGATAGCGTGTCTGTATAATAGTATTGGTGTGACTGTATAATGATGTTACTATATAATAGTGTGACTGTACAATAGTATGACTGTATTATAGTGTGACTGTGTTTCGTGAATGTATAATGGTATGAGTATGTTTCGTAACTGTATAATGGTGTGACTATGTTTCGTAACTGTGTAATGGTGTGACTATGTTTCGTAACTGTATAATGGTATGAGTATATTTCGTAACTTTATAATAGTGTGATTATGTTTTGTAACTGTATAATGGTGCGACTCTGTTTCGTAACTGTATAATGGTGTGACTCTGTTTCGTAACTGTATAATGGTGTGACTCTGTTTCGTAACTGTATAATGGTGTGACCCCCTCATAGATTAGTAACTCACTGGTCCGGGAAGAAGGGCGCGTGCGCGAGTACGCTAGCCCTGGTGTATGCGTGCGGCGCGGTGTGGGGGGCGCCCATGTACCGCTCGGTGTACGCGGTGTCGTACATCCGCCAGCACGTCACGGGCGCGCCCGCCACGCACACCTTGAAGATGTTCGGGCGAGTCGCGAGTCCTAGGAGGGATAGGTAGCCACCTGGGAGGGGGGGGTAAAATATAATTTAAATATGTTAAGTAGGCATAAGATCAGTTTCATTTGTTAATTTTTTTCTATTCTGTCATTGGTGGAAATTCGTTGCGTTCGTTGCGGGTCCACCAACCCGCATTGAGCCAGTGTGTCCACCACACTGGCTATGGACTAAATCCCCTTCGTGTTTTGAAGGGAGGCCTGTGCCCCTCGGTGGGGATGTATATGGGCTGGTAAGAAAACGACACTTCATTTTTTTCTGAATCTGAGGTGTCGTCCTATGGTCTCATGTCTGGTTCGCGACCACCCTCCTACCGAAGTCCGACGCCAAACAGCTTGATGTGTTCCGTCGGTGCGTGGAAGTACCAGTGCCTTAATTGGCATTTTCTGGGTTAACTCGCTGCTTCGTCGACCTCATCTATGACCTTGGTCAAGAGTTAACCCATCTTTTAATAAAAAAAGGTAAAAATAAATCGTTGAAATGAAATGAAATATTTATTTGCATTGAACTTACTTCTTGCGTTACATCTTTTTGTTAGTTTCCATAAGCTATTTTTAAACCAGTAGCGCTTGTTTACGACGCGTGCGATACAAATCTTACACACACGAGTGTGCAGACATCGCGCGAGGGTTTCACCTTACCAGCCCATATACGTCCCCACCTCAGGGCACGGGCCTCCCTTCGAAACACGAAGGGGATTTAGTGCATAGTGCACCACGCGGGCACAATAAGGGTTGGTGGACCGCGAGCCGAGCGAAAATGAATTTTCTTGGGATTTCATCACGATGTTTTCCTTCACCGTTGAGCAAGTGATAATTAGAAATCCGTACATAAATCCGAAAAGATGAATTTAGTGGTACAGGCCCGCACCAGGATTTGAACCGGCGAGCTTCGGATTACAAGTATGGCTCATTACCAACTGGGCTATATCGCGCGAGGGTTTAATTCACTCAATTTAATTTCTATATAAACTTTAAACTATGTTTTAGTGAACACTCACCATAACTCCACCCGTGGATGGCAATTCTCTCCATATCTATACAACCAGTCTCTTTCGCCAGCCATTGAAGGACCTCTACCTAAAAAACAAACAAACAAATAAAATTGAAAAAATATATAGATAGATAAACTTCATTGCTTCT
The DNA here is from genome assembly GCA_949987775.1 of Aproaerema taeniolella. NCBI lineage: Eukaryota > Metazoa > Arthropoda > Insecta > Lepidoptera > Gelechiidae > Aproaerema > Aproaerema taeniolella. Next base: position 3,191,560 of record OX465271.1, read on the forward strand.
TAACAATTTGTAACATTGTACAATGTTCTTATACAATTAAAAAAAAAGGTTAGCGAAATGTGTGACGTAGATTGTAGAAGCAAATAGGACCCAGAACTAAGCATACTTGCTGTCTATGACAGACAACAAACTGATTTTCAGCTGTGCCTAGAGTTTTTTTTTTTCGCGCGTATCTATATACAGTGCTTTAGGTAAATCTCTTTCAACCTCTCATGTGGTTAATCAGTCCATGAAACTGAACAACTTCCCCAAGGAACATAGGTCAAAATACGAAAAAAAAATTTGATCTCCCATACAAAATGCGCTAAGTATATCCTAATGAAGTTTATATGGGAACTCCAATTTTTTTTCGCATTTTGACCTATGTTCCTTGGGAAAGTTGTTCAGTTTCATGGACTGATTAACCACCCGAGAGGTTGGAAGAGAGATACCTACAGCCATGTATACTAACATCAGGCCCCTCTTTCCCACTGGGCACTCTGGGCAAGTGCCCCGGGCCCCGCGGGCAATGGGGGCCCCCTTTTCCCCAGTAGATAATTATAATACTGACTAGAATATGCTTTTGCAAGCGTTAGCGCACAGTGCTGAGGGTATGCCTGAAAATCAGGTTTTTGTATTGCGTTTAAATAGTCCTACACTGATTTTAAAAAAATAATGCAATTTTGTTCTATGTTCTATGCAATTTTCCGTCAAAGTCACAGGGGCCCCATTATCGTAATGTGCCTATGGCCTCCTATAGGTTAAAGACGGCCCTGACTAACATAGTGTTTAAGTTACATTGTTACTAAGTTTCTATGGATATGTAGGTCCGAAAATAAACAATTTTTAAATATAATAACATTATAATAATAATTTTTAATCTTTAATCGTTTATTCAATTCTATGGGTGCATGTATTGACATTATCTATCTTAATTTCTGACTTCATTATTTTTGACATTTAATTTATTACATTCTAATTTTATCTTAATTCTGACATGGTTTTACCAAATTCAATATTTTTGACATTTAATTTATACAGTTATTTTATTACTAACTAGCATCCCGCTCGGGACTTTGTTCCCGTGAGAATTCGGAAAAATTATGTAGCCTATGTTACTTAGGGATAATGTAGCATCCTAATGGTGAAAGAATTTTTTAAATCGGCCCAGTACTTTTTGAGCCTATTCATTACAAACATACAAACATACAAAAATAGGTACAAATCTTTCCTCTTTATAATATTAGTGTAGATTTACAAATGTTTAATCAATTTTTTTTATACTGACTTACTTTTTTTTTCCTATATTATAATAGTAGCCAGACGACTGTAAATTAAACTTATGTTTTTGCGTGCTAATTTTAAAGGTTGGCAAAACATGTCACAGTACTTTAAGTTATTTTTAAGATCTTTTATACCTACCATGTTTTATGCAAATAAAGAAAATTATTATTATCTATATATATATAAAAGAAAGTCGTGTTTGTTACAACACTTATAACTCGAGAACGGCTGGACTGATTTTGATCAAATTTGGTATGGAGGTAGCTGATACCCTGGATTAACACATGGGCTACATAAATTTCCGAAATTCCCACGGGAACGAAGTCCCGGGCGTAAAGCTAGTTATAAATATATTTTTTATTCTATTTAGGTACCTGATCGTCTAACTCGACCTGTCCCAGTTTCCCCCGTATCGCAGCCTCCCACTGCGTGCCGCGGTGCTTGGACCCGCGCGAGTCCACCGCCACTACGTTGAAACCTCGCGCCGCTAGCATGTGCATGCGGAGTTGGCGGATGCCCTGGCAATTAAAAAATTAAATAACATTCATCAACTACATTAATAACATTCAAAATCACAGCTTTTTTATTGTTTTATTATAAGATGGGTTAAAACTTGACCAAGGTCATAGATGAGGTCGACGATGGAGCGAGTTAACACAGAAAATGCCAATAAAGGCACTGGTACTCCCACGCACCGATGGAACACAGCAAGCTGTTTGGCGTCGGACTTCGGTAGGAGGGTGGTCGCGAACCAGACGGCCCTTTACAGAGCCTACCACACCGCATGAGACCATAGAACGACACCTCAGATTTAGAAAAAATGAAATGTCGTTATTTTACCTGCCCATATACGTCCCCACCTCAGGGCGCGGGCCTCCCTCCTAAACACTATGGGGATTTAGTGCATAGTGCACCACGCGGGCACAATGCGGGTTGGTGGACCCGCAACGAACGAAACTATTCTATTCTATTCCAGACAGGCCCTTTACAGAGCCTACCACACCGCATGAGACGGATTACTAGGAGGCAGGTCTCATTTTTGTTTCCTTAGTCGCCTCTTACGACACCCACGGAAAGAGAAGGGGTGGTGTTATTCTCAATCTATCACCACGCGGCGGTGTCATTCTTTTGTCATAGTCATAATTTTAATCAACGTTGTCATAATTTGGAGACTATTGTCATAATTTACTAGTACCTATTTGTCATGAATCGTGATTTAATTACCAAAGCCGTAATTTACCTCGCATTGACATAATTTAACTGCCACTATGATAATTTACCATTACCTGTCCTAACTTAAGATTTTTGTTTTAATTTAAGTTCTGCCTTGATAAATTAAAAAATAATTGTGTGTACTTTTAATTGGCAAACATATTTATAAATTCATTTATTTGTCGCGTGGGTGACGATTCTCCATTGTTGGTGTCGTCTGCCATGTCGTGAAATGGAAATAAACTCGTAGATTATCTTCACAAGGTGTATTTTTATGTTCACGATAGTCAAAAACAAAGTAACTTCAATAATCACGCTGATTAGAACGTATATCGAAATGCGGTGGACGCGATTCGTGCTATTCGCTCGGCAGCTCGTTAACAAGTGTCAAAACAACCTCAATATTCAAATGACTAAACAACGATGTTTTCATTTTGCAGAAATCGATTCCACCCAAGCTGGACCTGCGATCCAACATGACATTTCGATAAACACGATCATTATTTTATTATAGCAACACTAAGCATTATTATGTCGCCTTGACAATAGATGGCGTTATTCTCTCTTTACGATAATATTCTAATATAGCAACACTACGCAGTAGTATGACGTCTTGACAACAGGTGGCGTTGCTCTCACTGAGAAATATTCATAAGTTTTAATTGTCAAATATCAATAACCGTGTGGAGATCGAATAACACCACCCCATCTCTTTCCGTGGGTGTCGTAAGTCGTAAGAGGCGTCTAAGGAAACAAAAATGAGACCTGCCTCCTAGTAATCCATCCCAGGCAACGACACTTCATTTTTTTCTGAATCTGAGGTGTCGTCCTATGGTCTCATGCGGTGTGGTAGGCTCTGTAAAGGGCCGTCTGGTTCGCGACCACCCTCCTACCGAAGTCCGACGCCAAAGAGCTTGCTGTGTTCCGTCGGTGCGTGGGAGTACTAGTGCCTTTATAGGCATTTTCTGGGTTAACTCGCTCCATCGTCGACCCCATCTTTGACCTTATGGTCAAGATTGAGGTCAAGAGTTAACCCATCTTATAATAAAAAATAATAATAATAAATATGTCTCTGTTAGTACACCTTTAAATAAATAACTTACAAGTTATTGTCATATTTGTATGTTTTGAAAACCAATAAATGCAATTTAATTAGTCTACCTTATAAGTGTTGGTGACAGTTTGGACCTCCGGCCCCCCGTACACATGTAACACGGTAGGGCTCCGCCCCTGTCCGCGCGCCCGCCATAGCGTGCAGTACGCTAGGGCTCCGCACGACAGACGCGTCGACAGGATTTGAGGGGGAGGGATATCTAAGGCACTTAGGGAGTTTTCTGGAAGAGAGCGTAATTTTAAAAAAATATCATTTATTTCGGAAAACAGGTTCCATATAAGTACATACATTTCAAAAAAAACACTATTAAATTTTTTTAAATTAAATTAAAAATTAAAAATATCAAAATAAGAATTAGAATTTTACAATAAATTTGGTCACAAATAAAAACTCAAGTCAATAAATAATAAAATGTCAGTTATATTTTATTATTAATTGACTTGAGTTTTATTTGTGACCAATTTATTTATAATTAGAATTTAAAAAAAAATTCTTCACATTTTGATAATAACACGGCGCTTAGCATAACTACGCGTGGTGGTCTCTCATAAGCTGTCTCTTATCAAATGACTCTACTTTCACTTCTAGCTTTTTTATTGTATTGTGTTATGTTTCATGTTTTTATGTATTTGTGGTATTTGTTTAGCATTTTTTTCCCTATGTCAATTTAATAAAGTGTTTCTATTCTATTCTTTCTATTCTTACCACTTGTATGTGTTAGACGCAAGGAATCATTTAAAATGTTTTTTTTTTTAACGGCTTTTAACAATATTTCACATATACATTCGTAAACTCGAATGTATATGTGAAATATTGTTAAAAGCCGTTAAAAAAAAACATTTTGCATCTTTGTTGCATTATATTTATTGTTGCAGTTATCGCTTATAACTCTTAAACGGCTGAACCAATTTGGATCAAATATAGCTAAAAACAAACTCAATCACGTCAGCTTTAAAAAAAACCGCATCGTAAACGGTTCATTCGTTTGGAGCTACGACGCCACAGTCATAGACACATATACACACGTCAAACATATAACTTTTTTTTTTAAAAGGCCGCAACTTAGTAAAGTTTATTGCCACTTCTTCTTATCGTGTAGGTATAGTCAAGTGTGTGGCGAACTTGGCTAACCCTGGTGTCAGTTTTCAAACCGCACAATGGCCTCTGACTTGGCTTTAACGACTGTAGTCAATCGACAACAGCCGGGACCGACAGCTTAACGTGCCCTCCGAAGCACAGGAACGCTCGTGATAAATTGCCACTTTGGTCACCCATCAGTTACCTTGCCCATTGCTTTACCTCACTGATCGGTTGAGTTCAGCGAGAGCCACTGGGCAAATTTAATAAAACACAGATTTTCAGTTTGTTTACTAACCTCTAACTAACAGGCTAGTCTCGCTGCACTCGTCGTCTCCGTCTCCAGACCGACTGTCCCAAGACCCGTTGAAGCTTCTGGTGTCAGAAGTCTCTGAAAAGACAGAAAAAACTATTAGACGAATTAATTACATATATATACAATACACACACTGATATTATGACGGTGGCAGGTACATTATGACAGTGATAGGTAAATTATAGTGTGTCATTAGCATAAGTGTTAGTTTATATCAAAGCTATGTAAAATAAAAGTGATTTTTCAAAATAGGCCTGGTCTTTGTACAGTATCCAGAAAAATAAAAATAAAATAGTTTATTCCTGGAAAAATAAAAATAAAATTTAAAAATCCTGATTTGTAGAAAATTATAAAATATTGAAAATTACCACACTGAGGTCGCCATATTGTTTGACAATTCGCGTTCAAAACAGTCAATGTTTAATTGTTAATAATTAATCGACTTGTTTGTATTTAACAAGTAAATCCTAGCTAAATCTTCATAATATTGAATAAAACAAATGGCTGAAGAATAATAACGCTAGAGCATTAACTTTTTATAATATTTTGATGTCATGTGATGAAACTGGTAGATAGATTTTTGATTTTTTTTTGTTAAATTTATCCCTTTCGGGAAAGGCAAAGGAAACTATGTCCATACAGCCATGTCTTCAGTGAAAAATCTTCTTTCAACTTAACTCCTCATGTTCTGCGTAAAACCGGATAGCGTCTGTTTTACGAAAACTGGCGGCGAGAAGCACAACCGCGAGGATCTTTGTCGGTACCAAACGGAGCAGTAACACTATTATCACTTGAATTTTTCATCACTACACGAATTTTAGTCAATTTACTGCATAATACACTATCACTATTACACATTAAACAACTTTTTCACGCCGAAAACGAAAATTCAATTGACAAAGCAACCGCTCACGCCGAGTTCCCGCCAAAGACCCCATAGATTTTTGAACGCGCTTTCACTTGTCAACTGTCATTAATATCACTGTCATCTGTCATTTCATTCCACCATCATTGTAAGTATGGCAATAATAATCAATCATAAATATTTTTCTACAATAAAACTAATGTATTTTATGAAAAATAGACGCTACTAATGTCATCATTAGTATTAATGACGACTTATGGAGTACTGTACAATAACCCGGCCCAAGATCCATATAAAAGTGAAATATCACTTTTGTATTACTGTTGGTTTTTTTAATAAATAAAAAATAATGAAAGTGGTAAATAAACTATGAGTATGTTGAATTATTATGACAGTGACAGGTAAATTATGTGATGACGGCGACATGTAAAGCGGCGAAGGCTATGTTTGTTAGAAACAAAATTAAAAATAGTAGTAATATCGTTAAGACTTCTTGGAAAATTATTAATAGTGAGACGGGAAGGGTTAAGGCTCGCAAGTTTGATTTTAAGCTCAATATTAATGACAAAATCCTAACTTCCGATGTAGCTATTGCTACAGAGTTTGAAAGGTTTTTCACTGACATTCCAGTCTCCACTACTCAATCACTTGGCTCATCTCCCGCTCTCGCTGAATCGCTACTCAAGCAAAATGTAGACGAAAGTAAGGTTCATTTCAGTTTTTCACACATAAGAATTGTTGACATTCTTAAAACTTTTAAAATGTTAAACATGAAAAAGACTGCGGACCTTGATGGTCTTTCAGTAAAAGTAATAAATTGTATAATAGATTGTATTGCTCCACATTTAGTGTTTATTTTCAATAGTTGTGTCGATGGTGGTGTGTTTCCTGATTTGATGAAACATAGTAAAGTAATTCCTCTGTTTAAAGCTGGTAGTACATCTGACCCCACCAACTTTAGACCTATTTCAATACTACCAGTACTTAGCAAAATTTTTGAAAAAATTATCCTTAGTCAAATAACTACTCACTTCTATGCTAATAAACTTATGAATATTAATCAATTTGGATTCACACGGGGTCGTTCAACAACCGATGCCGGTGTTGAACTTATTCGTCACATTTTTGAGGCCTGGGAGGATTCACATGATGCTCTTGGAGTCTTCTGTGATTTGTCCAAGGCTTTTGACTGTGTTCACTATGAGACTCTAATCAGAAAATTACATCACTATGGCATAAGAGGAAATGCACTTAGGCTTTTGGAATCTTATTTGTGTAATAGGATCCAGAAGGTTGAGGTTAACGGCACTAGATCACCTGGGTCCACAGTCTGTATGGGCGTCCCGCAGGGTTCAATTTTAGGACCATTCTTGTTTCTCCTGTACATTAATGATTTGCCTTTTCTTGTTAAAGAGGCCCATGAGATCGTATTATTTGCAGATGACACATCACTTTTATTTAAAGTGAAAAGATATGACACTAATTATGACGACGTGAATATTGCGATCTCGAAGGTAGTTGAATGGTTCACTGCAAATAACCTACTCTTGAACGAGAAAAAAACCAAATGTGTTAAATTTACCTTGCCTAACGTTAAACAGTTTAATACCAATGTACAGGTTAAAAATGAAAAACTGGAAGTTGTAGAATCTACTGTATTCTTAGGTATCACTATTGACGCAAAGCTTCAATGGGGTCCTCATATTGATAAGTTAGCGAACAGACTCAGTTCAGCAGCTTACGCGGTTAAAAAAATCCGTCAATTATCGGACGTAGAAACCGCGAGAACCGTATATTTCAGTTACTTCCACAGCCTTATGTCATATGGCATTTTGCTGTGGGGTAATGCTGCCGACATTAATAAGATATTTGTCCTGCAGAAAAGGGCTGTTCGCGCGATTTATCAAATGAGACCTAGAATGTCTCTTAGAAATAGATTTAAGGAAATAGATATTTTGACATTTGCGTCCCAGTATATATTTAATAATCTTTTGTATGTAAAGAAAAATGAACAATTGTTTAAGAAAAATAGTGATAGGCACAATGTAAACACTAGAAGCAAACATAACTTGGATATACTAGACAGCCGTCTCTACAAAGTAACAAACTCTTTTATGGGTCAATGTATACGCTTCTACAATAAGATTCCCATGTGTATTCAAAACCTACCTTTAGAAAAATTTAAGACGATAATTAAACAAAAACTTTGTAAAAAGGGCTATTATAGAATTTCGGATTATCTGTTAGACAAGCAACCATGGGAATAAATTGCTCAGCTCCAGAGTTATTCAGATATTAAGTCAATTAAAATTAAAAGTAAGAAAATTTATATGATTGACTTAAAAAGAGCGACCCTCGGAGTTTCTTGCCTATTCTTCTCCTGAGGAAGACTGCACCTTTGCGAATAGGCGCAAAGCCAAAAGTGCTAATGTAATTCATAATATTGACGTGTTCAAGTATCATTTTATATGTTCAATGAAATAAACACTTTTGACTTTTGACTTTTTTTGACAAATCATGATTATGACAGTGAAAGGTAAATTATGATAGAGGCAGACAAGTTAAGTAAATTATGATTTTTGTAGTGCGTGCGTGCGTGCGTCTGTGCGTGCATGTCTGCGTGCGTGCGTGCGTGTGTGTGTGTGTGTGTAACTCACCGGAACAACATCTCTCCGTGAGTGTCCCGTGAGCGGTGAGCGCTATTCTCGGCGTGTGTACTATACTGTACACACGGGTCACAGGCGGAGTGCTAATGTTCGATGTTGTGATCACAGCTGTTGTGCATTCCTGTAAAATAACGAAGAAAAATATTTCATAATTAGACGGCCGGTTTGGTCGAGTGGTAGTGACGCTGCCTCTTGATCGGCGGGTCCTGGGTTCGATCCCCAGTCGGGGCAAACATTTGTGTAAAAAGCAGATGTTTGTTCTCGGGTCATGGGTGTATGTGTCTGTCTTTGTGTGAAGGGAAAACCTTAGTGTGGGCCTTTGAGTGTGTAGCGTTTATTATTTATTTATTTATTTATTTATAATGATAGATTATGCTGAAAGGAAAAGACAAGAAAACCGGGAGTAGCGCAAAAGTCGTGATAAAGAAAAACAAAGATTAGAAGACAAAAATAAATAAGTAACTAGGAAGTCATGATGGTCTGAATAAATTTTTTATACCTAATCCTTTTGTACAGGGACAACAGCACATCATGCTATCCAAAACTGTCAACTTTCTTCAATCCATTTTCAATTTTATCTCCAAGCTTACTATCCATTAGGGAAATTTGACAGTTTGTGGTAACCTGATGTGCCGTTGACTTCACGCCTACTCATTAGCACTTCTTCTCACTGTTCATTGGATTGACTGGAAGAGATCCCTTAGTGGGATAAATCCGCCTTTGTACCTTAAATTTATTTTAACTATATGCAGCATATTTTGCTCCTGTAAGAATATTTTATTGTACACACGGCAGCACGTCAGACCATACCTGTTGACCTTGGCATCGACCTTATTTCGCTCGTAATAGAATCGACTTTCGTAGTGCAAATAGGTAACCTTGTAACGAATAAAAAGAGAATGGAAATAATTTTCCACGTCAAAAACGTAAGAGTCACCGACTTCAATCCCAACAAAAAGACAATTTTTTCGAGAGTTTCCCTCAATTTCTTCAGGATTCCACCATCAGATCCTGGTTTCTTTACCATGGGACCACCCTTGGGATACTCCCTTTCCAACAAAAAAAGAATAATCACAATCGGTTCATAAACGACGAAGTTATCCGCGGACATACATAAAAAAAAAATATATATATATATAAGGTCGAATTGAGAAACCTCCTCCTTTTTTGAAGTCGGTTAAAAAAGAGAATCTAAATTCGAAATTGAACACTTATATCTGTCATTCGCTGGGATGACAGGCCCAATTGAATTTCCGTCGAAGGCGCACGCCTGCTCATAGTATATTGTTTTTATGCATTTGTAATAAGTTAATGTTAAAATTTTAAGTGTTTGATGTAATCGAATAAATGTAAACCCAAAGAGCTATGGGGCGAGCTATGCTTGGAATTTCACTGCGAGACTGTATCAGGAATACGGAAATTCGTAGAAGAACCAAACTTTTATTTTTATTTTTTTATTATAAGATGGGTTAACTCTTGACCTCAATCTTGACCATAAGGTTAAAGATGAGGTCGACGATGGAGCGAGTTAACCCAGAAAATGCCTATAAAGGCACTGGTACTCCAACGCACCGACGGAACACAGCAAGCTGTTTGGCGTCGGACTTCGGTAGGAGGGTGGTCGCGAACCAGACGGCCCTTTACAGAGCCTACCACACCGCATGAGACCATAAGACGACACCTCAGATTCAGAAAAAAATGAAGTGTCGTTGCCTGGGATGGATTACTAGGAGGCAGGTCTCATTTGTGTTTCCTTAGTCGCCTCATAAGACACCCACGGAAAGAGATGAGGTGGTGTTATTCTCAACCGATCACCACACTTCCTGACATAGCAGCAGTTGTAGCTCAAAGAAAATGGAAGTGGGCAGGTCACATATGCCGGAGATATGACCAAAGATGGGGTAAAAAAGTGCTAGAGTGGAGACCTCGAACTGGGCGTAGAAGGGTGGGCAGACAACCAATGAGATGGGCTGACGATCTTGCCAGGATTGCAGGGAAGAACTGGATGCGAAAGACTCAAGATCGAAGAGGGTGGAGTACAATGGAAGAGACCTACACTACTCAGCATTGGGTGGCCATAGGTTGAAGAAGAAGAGAAGAATAAATGTAATCCTGCTTAATTGTGTTTCTTCCTTCATCGTGCTCCGAGTCTCCGGCTCCCGCCGCCAGCCGGCGCAACCTGACTTGCTGCTGTCTGTACAATAAAGAATTTACATACATACCTAAAAATTCAGGGTTTTTGCTATGCTGTATACTCACATCATCAATATCCACAGTACAAGAATGTCCGACGGTGGTGAGCAGTGTGACCTGATGCGTCCTCGGCGGGGTGAGGGGGGCCACGTATAGGTGGCGCTCCAGCGGCGTCTCGCGGAGCCCTACGAAGTACACCAGCTGCCGCGCCGAGTCTACCTGTGGGGGCGGAGCCCTATAGTCTAACGTGTGATTATGTCACCGTAAATTGCAAAAAAAAAACAACGGGTTGCACTCCGGGAGTGCCGGCAGAAGTGAAAACTTGAACATTAACGTTGTGCATTAATATGGAAATAAAAAAAAATACACAAAAAGAGTCCGTCATTCTCTCAGGATTCGAACCCTCGACCTGTTGCTTACAATCTGGCAACTTTTCCACTCGACCAAACTGTCTACTTTCAATTCAGTAAAATAATCTATCGGTATTTGCGCACTATGTGCGAATAATCGTTGACATCTGTCACAGAGATAATTTTACCATAGGGCTGCCATCCGTCCGGGTTTCCACCCATACTTCAAAGTACACAACGCTGCTAAAGAAGTTTTCACTTCAAAAAAGGTGGCAACCCTATCCTACGCATTTTCGATCAGGGTCACGACATCTGACGCGAGTTCATCGCGAGTTTAACATTTTTCCCCATACTAAAAGTGCTCAACGCCGCTAAAGAAGTTTTCACTTCAAAAATGAAAAAAAGTTATTTATTTGTCACAATTTCGTTTGGTTTTGGTTCAATTTGACTTGGTAAGTTTATCAACTCTCGGTACTTTGTGAACTGCCATTCGATCAACTATAGAAAACTAGATACACAGTCCCATACAAAATGAAATTTAAAAGTGTCCTAACTACAATACGTACTTAGATAGTTGTATACCACTTCATGTATTATGAAAAAGTTCTAAAGTGTCAAACATTTTAATCTAATTTAAACCTTAACGTAATACTATAAGGTCGAAAATAAAATCTGTTTAATTTGTAAAATACCACTTTGGGTTTTGAACAAAGGATAACGTAAGACAATTTGATGACACTGGCTGTCACGTAGAACATGGGAGGAGTGGAGTTGCCTTTGTTAATTTTAAAAATATATTAGTCGGGTCGATTTCACATATAAAATCTTCGTACAAACTTTTTAACAAATTCAAAATGCTACGAAATGGTGTGGTTTTCTTTTTAACCCCTGATTGTGTTGTGTATGTATAGGAGCATCATAGCTCTTAAACTGATGATGTTAATGGTGCAGTTTATTTTATTCGAAAGCTTCTCCTTGCGCTGGATTTCAGATATGATTTATCAAAATTGGTTCAGCCGTTTACTTTATATTAGTTTTTATGGTCTTTTATTATTAACAAAATCACATTCATTTCAAATTAACCGACGATTAATATACATTACAATTGATAATCACAGCCGCCGCCATTCTTCTTAATTATTGCTTATAAACCTAATATTCTATGCTTATTTTTTTATGATATATGAAATAACTTATAAAAAAAGAAAAGAACTGTGTCTTTCCCGATTACACATATATTATGTTTTGCTTATTTAAAACTTAGTATAATTTTTTGAACAGAAATGACCTATTGAGATTTAAGAGAGGAAATTAGCTATGAAACTGAATAGATATTTAAGTACAAGTAATAATTTATTAAAAAAAAGTAACTACTTAACTTAAAAAAAAAAAAAATTGGATTCTTCGCTGTCATCATCTTTGTCCTGAAGATGAAATATATTTTTTTTATATTATTCTATACAAGAAACTCCAAATCAAAAGTGATAAAAAGGTACATACTATTTGAGGTGCAGCTGTTTTGTGTAACCTTTTGACTCCTTTTGTAATGACATACGAGTCACTTTCTAAAAAATGCTTGGAGCAAAAGACACTACTTTGCGACGGCTAGAAAAAATCTTCACATCTTTGACGTGCGACCACGTATGTCCACTGTCCACATCGCACAGGATCTCTAGGAAAACTAAAAATCCAATAAAACTTTGTTTGTAAACGTCACGCACGTTAAATTTTTTATTAATTCAATTTTATATGATTAATGGTTTTGCCATAATACCTTTAATGTAAGTATAGAAAACAGAATTAATACATATACTCTTTACACTTAAATTTTATAACACAGATGAAAATGAAAAAAAAAACACTATATAAAAAAAAGCGTCTCTATTTGTTTTAGAACAGAGTCACTGCATAACCCGAACAAATGATGTTGAAATACAACGGTATGGATTTTTAAGTTCCGCTAGTGTCTATTCAATTTAAAGGGTTATACTCTCGCCGAATGTTATTAAATTAAACTAAAAAAATGTTTTATAACCTTTTCTTGGCCAAATACCAAGATAATTTCAATTCACATATAATAATTACAAAACTACTTATTTAAAAAATGTCATTCCATATTCTTTTAATGTTCTGGAGGTGTGATATTTACATTTTTTCACTGCGCACTGAGGCATGCTTACTTTCGGAACGAACGAATGCTACTAAACGAAAAGACAACCCAAAACGTCAAGTGGGTGATCATTTAGTGAGGGAACTTTTTTGTTGTGGATTGTGTATCTAGTTCTTTATAGTTGATCGAAGGAACTGCCCCACTTTTTTTTACATTGACGGAGTTGGTGGACCGCGTGTTATGTGGTGTGTACAGTCAACGGCACATCAGATTACTACAAACTGTCAAAGTTTATCCTGAGATACAGGATAAACTTATATTTGTGTTATAATCTACTCTCTAATTTTAATATTGCCTTATGCATTTAAATAATTATTTTATTATTATTATTTATTTATTGTTATGACTCACCCATATCTTCCTGCCCATGACCTCCCACTCTCCGGCCGTGATCGGCTCTCTGCTCACCACGTTAGGGCCCACAGCGAGGCACTCGTCTTCAGCTAACATGTCTATTACTGCTATATAAAGAAATACGGAAAATTGATAATAATAATAAACACTACACACTCAAATGCCCACACTTAGGTTTTCTCTTGTGTCGTGGGTCCTTTGGAATACACACAAAGACACACAAACACACTACTCATTCGCTGACACAACATTGCTGATAATGCTATGCTTTAACTAATTAACTTTGTGCTTTATTGTGTTTCTTTTAAGGTGACTACAGCACCCGATAAAGGCAGCACACATAGGAATAGTGCCATCTCCGTCTCTCAACAGGCCTGGGCCGGCAGTGCGAACAGTGTCGATACACGAAGTTTACGGACTATGAAAGCGTGCGTACGTAAAAACATGTTCCAAAGTTAGAAAAATGAGATTTATGGAAAGGTAACAGCTTAAATCGAAAAATGCGTTAACTACTTATCGAGAGTGTTCAATCACGAACATTTTGATTGCAAATTCAAGTTCCTGTGTGCATTTTACTATCGTTTTTACAGTTTAAAAGATACACAATATTGTTATTTAGAGGTGACTTTGTGAGCTTTTTCTATCGAACCAAAATTGCTGAATCATGTTTTCAGCAAACTACTTATCTAGTTTATGTCCTGAATATTACCGTAGTATTTTTTTCTTCGATTTAATGCAGTGCTTCATGCTTATCTACGCATCATAAAATCGTAATTTAGGTGTCGTAGTCGCCTTAAGAGGATCGTCTCAGTGTTTTTTTCCCATACAAATGACGTCAATGGATTCCATCCCCTAAGCGTCAACGGATCCCTGTGAAGATTTAGTATAGTGTCAGGAATACCAAAAACGAGGACCGTACGTTTTGATTTTTTTAGTAGAAAAAAAGATATTTGAGATTAAAAGTCAGCATTTTTCGCCAAAAAAATTCTCAACGTTTAAGAGGTGACTGTTAAAAAACTAAGAACGATTTTGGAAAAAACAAAACGTACGAACCTCGTTCATACGCTTACAAATCGAAAGAGATCAAAATCGTACGATTTCATTAAGTTTTAGGGTAGGAATTCATTGACGCCTAAACTCATAATTTTGGAAATAAAACTCGGCATTTCACCGGAAAGCTGCAATTGTCCCTTTCGCACAAGTCTGAGGCGGGTGGTCGACATCGAGACAGCATGAAAAATAACTGAGACGCTAGTCCAAACTGAGACGCTCCTCTTAATTGTTTAATTTTTGTGTAGTGAATCAATGTCATCTATGTCTATGTCTATGTCAAACACCCATGACCCGAGAACAAACATCTGCTTTTTACACAAATATTTGCCCCGGCTGGGAATCGAACCCGTCGATCAAGAATACTTTAATGTGGGCCTTTGAGTGTGTAGCGTTTATTATTTATTTATTTTCATAATTACAGTGGATGTCAAAAATGTCAGAGAATAATGTTTTCGTTAAATATAAAAATAAAATGAAAATATTTATTAATTGAAACTAAAGATTTTATGGATTTTTATTTTATTTTAAACTGACTTCAAAAATTGAAGGAGGCTCTCAATTTCACTCGGTTTTTAATTGTTGTGTTATCTGATAGCGTAACACAGCCGATTTTCAAAATTCTTTCTTTTAAAATCTGTCTAGTAGTATTTTTATTACAAACATGAAAAAAGTAAATAAACTTTTTATAAAAAAATTTAACCCACTTCAAAAAGCGAAAACTTTAAACGTAGCAGTTAATGTGCTACGTGCGTGATCTGTTTGAAGTCGGTGCGAAGGCGGATGTACGTACGTATAGCCTATCAAACATATTTGGCTTAGCACCAACTTCAAACAGATCAGTAGGTATCGCATTAAATGCTGTTTTTATTTTTCGCTTTTTGAAGTCGTTTTTAATATATTAATAAAAAGTTCATTTATTTTTCTATTTTTAACCGACTTCAAAAAAAGAGGAGGTTTCTCAATTCGACCGTATATATATATATATATATATATATATTTTATGTATGTCCGCGGATAACTTCGTCGTTTATGAACCGATTTTGATTATTCTTTTTTTGTTGGAAAGGGAGTATCCCAAGGGTGGTCCCATGGTAAGAAAACCAGTATCTGATGGTGGAACCCTGAAGAAATTGAGGGAAACTCTCGAAAAAATTGTCTTTTTTTGACGTGGAAAATTATTAGTGTTAACAATAGAAAGTACGTGAGAAACGATGTGTCTATTAAATTCGACGATTGCCCTCGATTTCTCTAAGATTCCATCATCAGACCCTGACTTGGTCACAATGGGACCTCTAGAGTATACACTTCCGAACAAAAAAATAATTTTGAAAATCGGTCCACAAATGGCGGCCCAATCGGTGAACATACATAAAAAAATAGATGCATGCAGTCCAACCTCCTTTTTTTGAAGTCAGTTAAAAATACAAATCTTTCCTCTTTATTTCGTTTTTTTTTACACATACACACACACCCACACACATGCACGTACACACATACACATCTAGACACACTTATGATTTAAGTATATTTAGATATATTTGTTTTGTTTAAGAAATGTTGTTATTTAAACTGGGAATGTGCGAGGCACACCCAACACAAGCAAATTAATGATTACTGGGCTGGCCTCAAATGAAAATATAAAAATTACTTTTAGAAATAAATAAATTTTCATTTCATTTTTCATTTCATTTCTTAGTGTAGATTTACTTACAAGCAGCCTCCCTCTTATGCACGACCTGACACGAGTTGAGATAGAGATGGAGATGTCCTGTCGTCTCGCTCGCCCATATGAAGTTGATCCTATCTTCAGTGGACGGTAGAAAGTGGATGATATCGTGTACATTGATCCACGCGTCTTCTGCTGTCTCAGATATTAGGACCTGGATTCGCTGTGGGGGAAAAGAGATGGATGAATGATTTGTCAATGAGTTCATTATACAACGTGTTTCATAAATTCTATGGTCTGTTATTTTTGTTTGATTTTACAAGATCTCATGTTTAGTTAGATTCTAAGTAATTCTTCTTTGTTTCTTAAGGTTTTTATTTTTATTTAAGTATGTTGATGCCTTATGCCTTGTCAACTTACCCGCATTGTGCCCGCGTGGTGGACTATGGCCTAAACTTCCTTCGTGTTTCGAAGGGAGGCCCGTGCCCCTCGGTGGGGACGTATATGAGCTGGTAAAGAGGATGTTGATGCCTTGCTAAGTTAAGAAAATGTTGTTTGTGCCTTTAATTGCCAAACATATTTATACATTTATGTATTCCTAAAAGGCTAACTGATTTTGATCAAATAAAGTTAAGAACCATCCCAATCACGTCAGCTTTCAACCAAAAAAAAACCGCGTCGAATTCGGTCCTTTCGTTTAGGAGCTACGATGCCACAGACAGGCACACAGATGCACAGACACCCACGTCAAACTTATAACACCCTTCTTTTTAACGGGGGTAAAAAATAGTATAAACACACTTGCATCTTTAAGATTTATAAACATTCGGTTCAGTAATCACATACCTTATCACTATTTTTGTCCCATTCGCCCCCATCGGTATGAGATGTGTGGGCGCGTGTTAGTAACTGGCTGGCACGCAGAATATGGCAAGCTTGCAAATTTACACCTTGTATAACTTCGGAAGTGCTGTAGTCACATACCTTATCACTATTTTTGTCCCACTCGCCCCCATCGGTGGGTATGAGATGTGTGGGCGCGTGTTCGTAACAACTGGCTGGCACGCAGAATATGACAAGCTTGCAAATTTACACCTCGTATAACTTCGGAAGTGCTGTAGTCACATACCTTATCACTATTTTTGTCCCACTCGCCTCCATCGGTGGGTATGAGATGTGTGGGCGCGTGTTCGTAACAACTGGCTGGCACGCAGAATATGACAAGCTTGCAAATTTACACCTTGTATAACTTTGGAAGTGCTGTAGTCACATACCTTATCACTATTTTTGTCCCACTCGCCCCCATCGGTGGGTATGAGATGTGGGTATACTGGCACGCAGAATTCTTCCACACGGATCAGAGCTAATGACTTAATAGGCATTTACATCCTGTTAACTACAAAAGTGCTTAATGTACCTTATCACTATTTTTGGACCACTCCCCCCATCGGTGGGTATGAGATGTGTGGACACGTGTTCGTAACTGGCTGGTACGCAGCATATGGCAAGCTTGCAGATTTACTCCCTGTATAACTATAAACGTGCTGTAATGACATACCTTATTACTATTTTTGTCCCACTCCCCCCGTCTGTGGGCGCTTGTTTGTAACTGGGTAGCACGCAGAATATGGCAAGCTTGCAAACCCTCTCGCGATTCTTGCACACCCGTGTGTTATATTTGTATCGCACGCGTCGTAAACAAGCACGCGACGTGTTAAACACTCTGTATAAAACTACAAACGTGCTGTAACCACATACCTTATCACTATTTTTGTCCCACTCGCCCCCATCGGTGGGTATGAGATGTGTGGGCGCGTGTTCGTAACTGGCCGGCACGCAGAATTCTTCCACCGGGATTAGAGCCAACTCCAGCCTTTGTTGGGCGCGGTCTAACACCTGTACCCATACGCTGTTTGGAATAAAGGTGTTTTTACTTTTTATTTTATTATTATTACTTTTAAAATATTTTTTAGGGAAAGAAAAATATTCGGCGCGAATGGGACTTGAACCCACGACCCCAGGATTAGATCTCCTGGTGCTCTAACCAACTGAGTTATTAATTACTTATCTATAACACTTCAAACTTTCGCGACTTAAACACATAATTTAATACTAACACGGGTCAAACATAATAAATACTATATTGAATACTATATTTCATTTAATTCATTCATTTCATTTTCAAACATATTAAATACGCGAATATTGACCTGTGTTAGTATTGTTATTAATTATTTCTCTACACTTTAATTTAATACTAACACGGGTCAAACATAATTAATACGCGAATATTGACCCGTGTTAGCATTTTTACTAATTATTTCCCTATAACACCTTAAACATTCGCGATTTGATCATATAATTGAATACTAACACAGGTCAAACATAATAAACACGCGAATATTGACCCATGTTAGTATTAAATTATTATTTTTTTCTGTTTAAAAGGTTTGCTGTAAGAAATCTTGTCTGATATGGAACCAGTAAAGAAACTTTGGCTGTTAAAGATAAAACTTTGGCTGTTACAGAGAAACTTTGGCTGTTAAAGATAAAACTTTGGCTGTTACAGAGAAACTTTGGCTGTTCAAGAAAAACTTTGGCTGTTAAAGGCAAACTTTGTCTGTAAAACTTACTATTTCCCATCGGGCGTCCACCCCACTCGCGCTAAGTACTCGAACCAATGGAAAGTTTCTTTGAGAGAGTGCCGCAGGTCGTACCACCGGATATCTGTCACCTCCATGCATTCGCTTGAACTGTCAGTAACTGAAAGTAAACGGGATTTTCGAGGGTCGCTGTAATAACTCTAAAACTAAAATTTTGTATCATCAAATATTTTTCACTGGAAAATTATTCAGAATGATTGTCTCAGTCCAGGGTTTCAGTTTTTGCTAAGCTGTCTTTTACACCCTGTATGTATTAATAAAAGAAGCGTCTTCAGTACTTACAGTGTACATCAGTGAGTCCTTCGTTATAGTAGTCTAGAACCGTGGGGTTGGCTTTACGTAGTTTAAATGTCACTAGGCGAAGAGTGGAGCGAGCGTTGGGAGTGCCCGCTCGCGGGAATCTGTTGACAATAACGTAATAACTGTTTAGCTGCAAAAATGCTGTAACAGTACACTTAAGAGCACGTCAAGCTTGACACTTTGGACTTTGGACCGGCCCTGCATTGTATGGCGCGCAGTATAAATCAGAGCTCAGCTTAAACTGGTAATGTAAAGCGTGACCTGCTCTTGACTGTACATTGTTACTTTAGGGGTGAAAGTAACTTATCTAAATCCCGAGAGGGGGTTTGGCGACCGAGCGTAGCAAGGGCGCCAATAGTTCGAGGGATTAAATAAGTCTTTAATCCGAGGTAAACACTGCTTTTCATTACGAATACAAGGAAAGTAAAAATAAAAACATGAATAAGCTGAACTGTCTGCTATGCGGAAGAATAAACACAACTCGAAAAAACAAATGAAGATCCCGCCTATTTGTTTTTTTTTCTGTGGCTGGCCAGCTATTCAGCGATTATATTTTTTCATTTTCATCATTGAAAAATGGTAATTTTGCCTAAATCTATGTTATTTTAATGAAATAGTTAAAAGTAAATTATAATAAAGTAATTTAAAAAATATATTCTTTAATGAATACTTAACTTTTTGTTATTTCAATTTTACATTGCGCTTAATTGAGTGGCTGTATAGAAAGTTGGAACATGTTTTATTTTTATAATTTGACAGCTGTCAGTTAAAAAGGATTCTTCCTAGGGTTGAAAAGTATTACTTTCAACTCGCTCCTCAGGCGACTTTAGACCTACTTTCAGAGTGTGAGTAATGAAAAAGTAATTTTATTCAAATTTTATCAATCACACACTATTTTATTAGTTGATTTTATTAATCGACTAAGCAGAATTATCGGCGCCACAGCTTGCTATGACATATGCTGAACCTGGTGCTTTTCACCATCGCACACAGTACACGACGACACCTGCACGTACTACACCACACATTTTACTGCTTGTTTGTCCCAAAGCCACGTCCCCACCTCAGGGCACGGGCCATCCCTTCGAAACACGAAGGGGATTTAGGCCATAGTCCACCACGATGGCCCAATGCCGCTCGTCTTTCGAATATTTTCTTGGACGGGCGGGTTTCATCACGATGTTTTCCTTCATCGTTGAGCAAGTGATAATTAGATTGTTTGTCCATGTTTTTGTAAATATTTCTGTTTTCTTTTACTTTGTTTCTTTGTTTTGTAACGTGTGCTTAAATACATAGTTGAGTTGTTAAAGAGATATTTGAGCTGTTAAAGAGATAGTCAAGCTGTTAAAGAGATAGTAAGCTGATAAAGAGATGGTTGAGCTGTTAAAAAGATAGTTTAACTGTTAAAGAGATAGTTTAGCTTTCAAATAGACAGTTGAACTGTCAAAGAGATACTTTGGCTGTTAAAGAGATAGTTGAGCTGTTTGCGTGCTTGTGTCCCATTTCGTTCAATATTTTTGGGACGGCTTCATGGACCACTTTAGAGCTTCCAGGAACCACTTGTGGTCCGCGGATCAACGGTTAAGAACCGTTGTGTTAAAGTGATAGTTGAGCTGTTAAAGAGATATTTTAGCTGTTAAAGTGATAGTTTAGCTGTTAAAAAGATAGTTTAGCTGTTAAAGATATACTTTAGCCGTTAAAGAAAAAGCTTAGCTATGAAAGAGATAGTTTATCAGTTACAGAGAGTTTCACTGTTAGAGATAGTTGAGCTGTTAAAGAGATAGTTTAGTTTTTAAAGAGATAGTTTAGCTGTTAATTGAGATATTTTAGCTGTTAAATAGATAGCTTAGCTGTTAAAGGGATAGCTAAGCAGTTTAAAAGATAGTCTAGCTGTTAAAGACATAGTTGAGCTATTAAAGATAGTTGAGCTATTAAAGATAGTTGAGCTATTAAAGATAGTTGAGCCGTTAAAGAGATAGTTTAGCTGTTATAGACATAGTTGAGCTATTAAAGATAGTTGAGCTGTTAAAGAGATAGTTTAGCTGTTAAAGACATAGTTGAGCTATTAAAGATAGTTGAGCTGTTAAAGACATAGTTGAGCTATTAAAGATAGTTGAGATGTTAAAGAGATAGTTTAGCTGTTGAACGTACCTGAACTCTTCCGTCTCGCCGCTGCTAGTCTGAGAGGATGGGAAACTGAATATCTTCACATCACTCTCATCTACTTCTTCATATACTATTCTATATACGTCATCTGAAACAATAAAGAAGGCTATATACTATGGTGACTTTCAATTTATTAGCGAAACTTAAGGTGCTGTTTATACACAAGCGACGTGGTGGGGCGATCAAAGCAACGTAAAATGAATCTTAACAGCTATGGAGCAAAGGTTTTTTGCCGAAAATAGAAGCACGAAGAGACTTTTAAACAACCGCCACCTGAAGACGAAGCGAAGGACGATAAAACATCTTTGATCCGCAGTTTTCAAGATTCATTTTACGTTGTTTTGTATGTAAACAGCGTCTTAGGGGTGATTTCAACAACTCTCTCTAAGGAACCTATATGAAAATAACAATTCAACTTCCCGTACAAAGGCAAATCAGCTGTTCGCACGTGGTGATTTTTTTTTCACATTTCGAATAGGGATGTTGACTATTTTTTTTTTAATTGTTTATCTTAAAAAGGAACTGAATCCAAAACCCAAAACCGAAATAATTTTTGAAAACTATTGAGAAATAAAAAAGTTACAAGCTATTTTTCAATAGAGGGGAAATCTATCAAACAATGAAAAGAGATGCACTTACAGGCATGTGACGTCACCGCCATTTGTTTGCGTAGGTAAAAACGAGATAGCTAGCTCTCCCCAAAAAACGAGATAGTTAGTCCTTACGTTAATATAAATTCCAATAACTTATTCATTTATAAACCTATTTTAATGCTGTTTTCGGATATTAATATATTTCTAGCATTATTTTTTGTTTCACATAAAAAAATTCATAAAATCAAACACTGTCAACATCCCTATTATATTCCCTGGGGAAAGTTATTCAGTTTCTCGTGCTGATTCATATCCTCAATTTTCGCTAGCTCTTTTAAAATTAATTATGAGATGGGTTAACTCTTGACCAAGGTAATAGATGAGGTCGACGATGGATCGAGTTAACCCAGAAAATTATTTCCTTTGCGTGTTAGCACAATTTGCTTGTAAACTATTAATCATGCTGTGTATACACTCTTAGGGTTATAGCCTAGCTTAGATACTTGTATACTAGATTGTAACAACACCTAATTGTTGTAACCTGTTGTGTATTCCAATCAAATAAAATAAAAATAATAATAAAAAATAAAAACTCTTGGCCTCAATCTTGACCTTAAGGTCAAAGATGAGGTCGACGATGGAGCGAGTTAACCCAGAAAATGCCTATAAAGGCACTGGTACTCCTACGCACCGACGGAACACAGCAAGCTGTTTGGCGTCGGATTTCGGTAGGAGGGTGGTCGCGAACCAGACGGCCAGACACAGAGCCTACCACGCCGCATGAGACCATAGGACGACACCTCAGATTCAAAACAAACTGAGGTGTCGTTGCCTAAGATGGTCTCATTTGTGTTTCCTTAATCGCCTCTTACGACACCCACGGAAAGAGATGGGGTGGTGTTATTCTCAACCGATCACCACACGGCATATACTTTAAAGTTACTTAGTATGTCTGTAACTCAAATGCATGAACCTATTCCCTAGTTAATTTATTTATTTATAACATTGTTTCCACCGACTTGAAATTCATTATTCCTTTTTTGATTGTTATTTTTTTCTTCAACACATTTTCACGTTTTTAACATGGAAGTAGGACAGGATGAGACTATTTTCTGTCTCTTTCAACCTATTTTCAATTTGTAAGTGCGACCCAGATAACAATAAATAAATAATAGTTTTAGAAATTCTTTTCTCCTTGCAGATTGTATTTTAGATTTTTTGTATCACATTTTCTTACCTTCAGACTGCGGTTGCCACCAGAAGCCGGTATACCTGGAGAATTCTTCCTGAGTTACGTAGCAAGGCACGCCGGCCTGGCGAGGGTCGTCAGCTAATCTGGAAAAAGAAATAAAATTCATGTCAAAGAAAATTGTAACTGAAATCATGTAACAAAAATTCATTTAAAACTTTTCAATACTACCTACACCCCGCGCCGCTCTGTTGTCAGAATGCGATGTACATTGCTGGTTTTCGTGCTTTATGCTGCCATTCACAGACCTACATCGAGATAGACGAAAAGAGCGCTTCAAACTGTATGAGAACCTAGCGTGTCGAATTTTTCGTACTTAAGATGACGTCACGAACGAGATTTAGTGATGGGAAATCAAGACCGCGCGGAAACGATTCAAAGGCGCAAAATTAAGTAAAATAATAATGTAAATCCGGTTAAAATCGATTATCATTACGGCATAGGTTTCAAGCGGACTAACTTAAGTCAGACAAAACTGTGACCGTGGATCACACTTTTTACACGCAAGGTAGGCAAACTTTTACCGTCTATCTCGATATAGGTCTGTGCTGTCATTATTGTTTTTTCATAGCAAAATGAAGTGTTTTCGGATAAACAATTTAAAAGAGGAAAACAATGACAAAATACCGAAATTCGGAATGATGGTGTGAATTCAGGGTTTCAGTTTTTGCTAAGCCGTCCCTTACACTCTTTATAAGGAAGAACGGCTTCTAATCAAGCATACTCCAAATTTGAAACTTTAGAAAATCTAGTGCTTTTAAAACCCGCATGAGGGACATTCAAAAATATTTTTTAGAGAAATAAAAAGGAGATCTTATCCTGGGGTCGTGGGTTCGAGTCTCATTCGCGCCGAACATTTCACTTTCCCAAAAAATATTTACAAAAAGCTCAATGAAACAAAGGACATATCCAGCCTTACCTGTCAGGCTCATGCCCCTTACAAGCGTACGTGAGCCGCGTAGGGCGCCGTAGGGCTCCGGCGGCCAGCCAGACGTCCCCCCGCGCCGCGTGCGCTACGAGGGAGGGGGCGCGGGGGCACATGGCCGGCGTCAGCGCGGCCCCCCCGCCCGTGTGCAGCGAGCGGGGGATTAGTGGGGGAGACTGCAATTATATATATAAAAATACTAAAAAAAAAGATTTATTTCCTTATACAGACATTTTTTTGAAGAATGTCATATGCCTGTGCCAGGAAACTCTGCTCTCCTATATTTATTTCAGAAAAAAAAAGAAAATAATTATAAAAAAAACAGAAAACAT
The DNA here is from genome assembly GCA_949987775.1 of Aproaerema taeniolella. NCBI lineage: Eukaryota > Metazoa > Arthropoda > Insecta > Lepidoptera > Gelechiidae > Aproaerema > Aproaerema taeniolella. The sequence continues at coordinate 3,216,087 of OX465271.1, forward strand.
AAAAAGGCCATGCCATATGAAATATGATGAAATTATAACATGTAAGTGTTTGAAAACAGTGGGAATATTCTTCATAGTAGAAGCCTGTCATAACACACAATACACAGTGTGTGGGGTCATATCGTAGTGCTCCAAAAGCTAACATGCCAGCAGTGCACCCTGCTGATCTACAGACAGGCTGTTACGTACTACAACCCATTAAGGGTTTCTTTACTTGATATTGGCTACTTCGCCATTTTGATTTTAGTTAAAACACTCAGAAATTGGCAAAACCACGACTGTAGATGCCATTTTTTGAAAGAATTGAAGGGCAAAGTTATTAACTAGGTAAACAACTAATGAAACCCTTACCTGAGTGGCAGACTCTTCAGCAACGAACAAAGCAGAGGCACAAGGGAAGAGAACCCGTCCGGTTGGAGCGTGGAGCTCGTAAGAGGCGATGCCCCAAGCCGCCACCCGCTGTCGTTCCCAAAGTAACTGCTCTTCGCGAGACCATTTGCCTGATGTCACGCCTAAAGCTACATTTGATTCGATTAGCGGTTTCCATTCCAACCTGGAATCAATAAAGTATAATATTTTTGTATTTATTTAGAATAATTTGAATATACAGATAATCACAACACTAACCTTCGTGCGATTCTTGCACACCCATGTGTGCAGGATTTATATCGCATGCGCCGTATACAAGCACGCAACGGATTTTTTTATTATAAGATGGGTTAACTCTTGACCTCAATCTTGATTAATAACAAGGTTAAAATGCTAATGTTATTTGTTGTTTGTTATTTTGTTATTTGTGTTATTTATTATTTTTTGTTATGTGTTTTGTTTTTGCTATGTTTGTTTTTTACTTTTTGTGTTTTATTTTGTTTTTATTTTAAGTAACATTCTATATGTTCTACGAACGAAAGCTTTTTTTTACTTTGACTTTGATTCTGCTTATAATTTTTTTCTTTATGGGACAGTCAATACTTTGACAACACAATCATAGAGGGAAGGAAGGAAAATGTATAGTGTAACAATACAGATTAAAGAGAGAGGAAAAAGAATGAAAAAAAAAACACCGAACTGTGTGATATATGAACAGCCCTTAATTAATGATGGATATTATGATTTGTTCTTTAAATATTCTTCAGTTTAGAATAACTAAGGCCCTTTCTTGTTCAATAAGTCCAGAGTTGAATCTGGACTGAAATGCATATACTTATGTGTTCATGTGGGTTATAGAGCTGGGCTGCAGCTTTTCTGACACGCAGACTGTTCATGTGTCCCAAGTGACACTTAAGGTAGATTTTAGGGCAGGCCTTAGCTTGTGTTTCTCTATACAAAGTTGTATAAAACAACTACATTGCTGTCAAGCTATTTGAAAAACACTAACCTGTTATTATTAGGCAGAGGAGACGGAGTTACATCAGTATATAAAAGAGTAATCTCCCAACCATTTTGAGGAGTTCTCAGGAAGTAGATCCTCGTCTTCCCATTTGCCAGTTTCCGGAATGATATAGCCATAGGCACCATAGTGGACAGCGAAGCCAATTCCTTTCGCAAATCGTGAACAGCCTGCCTTACTTCGGCCCAAGTATACCGTTTAGGAGGCACCCTTGAGACTTCCCCCGCCGCGGCGCCGTCCCCAGCTTCCCTCACCTCCATTTTTATAACTTTTTTACCAAAATAACACAGGAAACCTTCACGATTCTAAACTCATTGTTATAAAAGAACAAAGATCAGTATGAGTATTTGACGTTTGAGTAATCTATTTCGACTAATGATATTAAATCGTATAATTAGCGTCTCATTATTGTAATTAATGAATATTTGACTAGGAAATAGTGAATTCTGAGCCAACACAGAGCTTTTTTGCTTCTTTCTCTTCTGCCAAATGTTCGATGACCCGCTCAAGAAACAGATCCCTTTGTTCGGATACACATATAAAACGTTTGAAGTAATCACTGAAACTTAATGAATTCCTTGATAAACAAGTATTTTCCATGATTTTACACGGTTTATTACTATGAGAAACGCGTAGTGGTATTATCTCTTGTAAACAAGCATTCTTTACGGAATTTACAATTGACGGCGAATCAGCGAACAGCTGTGATTGACTGTATCCGAGTAAAAACAAGGCTGCCAATATTGTAGTTTTGACAGTATCTTGACAGAATAAAAAACGTTCTGAATATACAAACAATAAACAATTGATTTTTTTATCGTTGTGATCTCAAAGTATTCATATAATTTCTTCGTAACTTCACTCACTTTTGATAAATCCATCACATTAAAATGTAGTTTAGCAAATAGGTACACATTTGCGAAAAAAGCGTTTTAAGTTACCAATCCCGGAAACTGGAATCGACTTTGAATTATAAAAATATATAATACTTTGAACGCAAGCATTCTAGTCAAGGGCATGTTCATGGTTGTTCCGCATTTTTTGCATCTTATTTCAGCTCTTTACATTCGATTTCCAGGCCTAAATGCTCAAATAATTTATGAAGAATTTGAAAATAATATTAATACAATAAGAAATAGGAAAATTAGGAAACATGTAACTTTTCAGCATATATTTAATTTCGTCACCACCGGAAATACCCAAAACTTTGGCTTTAAATCTGCCGCAGTTCCGGCAACAATTGCCGCTGAACTGTCAATCGGGGGTAACATGTCGTTATAGTTATACAAATACGATTTTCTTGTTTTCATTTCGCTTCTGAGTCTTAAAAAAATGGCATCAGTGTTAAATATAATACGGACTTGTGGCTTAATCATTTGTTTAATTTTTCAAGTGTACGCTGTGCGCGAAACCGTATCTGTTCCCCGGATAGACTCGATCGAAGTGAAAGAAAAAAGTTGTGATTTTATTAAATGTAAATATTTACTAAACGTGCGCGGGGGTGAGTTTCTGGGGCACTGTTCTTGGAGATTAACTCCTGAGAAAGCTTTTAGAGGTAGTAGTTGCGATGTGATAAGTCCGAATTACGAGTTATTAGAGGTAAAAACAGATCGATGGAATAGTACTTTTCAAGTGTTTATTCCTGTGTCGGAGGACAGGACATTCTTTTGCCTACGTCACGATGAGAGGAAAAACACCCCTTTTGGTGGGATGTGGGTGCACCAAGGCCAAGACCTGTTTTTGGACCCCAAAAATGATGTCTCAGGATCTAGAGGTGCAGAATTGCCGTAAGTTTTTGCGCGTAATTGCGATTTTTTTGTATTTTAAAATTAATATATTTATTTTATGTTCATTCATTAATTTAGGTTTGCTAACAGTAGTACTATTATCTCACGTTTTCTTAAAATTAAAAATGCTTGATGTAATTTAGTTTTTCTTTCAAAAAGACTACATTTAAATCTTTGTCAAAAAATCATCACCTAAATATTTTTTTATTGACATGAATTATAGTAACTAAAATAAATAGTTAATTTATTTTGAATTCCACTTTATAAAACTCATATTTGAATAGTTTTAATATTAATAAGAAAGAAAACTAACTGCTTTTATAAAGTTTTTATTGAAAAAAAAACAAAAGGTAATTTTTGATGGGTTTTTAGATCTGCAATAAAGAATTATCATTATATTTTATTAAGAACAGTTGTTTTAGTAATTCATAGCCTTTGAACCAACAGTCCTCAGTTTGGGAATTTCATAAAAGGCAGAATGTGTGTTCTTGAGTTTTTGTGTGTATTTGTGTCTATGTCTGTGTCCCAGTATGGTACGTACTTTTATCATTTGTTATTGAATTATCAACTGACCTTCACTGCTTCTGATATGAATTTAATAAAAAATATATATACAGAGTATTCGGCAGATAGTCGAACATACGAAAATAGGAGGCAGGTGGCCATCTCCTACCTATTCAGGCAATAAAAAAAATTCCTGGTCATAAACTATTTTTTTATATGAATATTTTATTTATTTTTTTAAATTTCTTTACTTTCGTACCTTTAGACCCCTAAAACTTTTTCTTTTTTATAGCTAGGCCCAAATATTTTTTTTATTAGCGTCTTAGGAGATGGTAGGTCCTAAAGAAATATATTTTTGCTGCAGGTTACTGCTAGAAACAAAGTTAAAAAAATATTTTAAAAAAATTTTGAACCTTAACTTTGCATTGCATTTCAAAAAAAAAGCAAAGGTGATGGAAGGCTTCTGATTTTTTAAAAACATTGGCTTTCTAACTTTAATCTTTTTTGTAATAGGAGTTATTAATTTTTGTTACGGAATTGGACCATTTTAACGAAATTCTACTTTTTTGTTAAAAGTTACATGTTTTGTGAAATCAATTCAATTTCTTTAGGACCTACCAAATTGGTCCAGTAGTTTCAGAGCATATTCAATGCAAACAAACAATCAAATCTTTCCTCTTTATAATATTAGTTTTGTCAACTATTATTGTTACTTGCTATGGTAATAAAACATGAATCACATGTCATTCCATTGTCCACCTGTAATGTTAATTTTTCATTTATTTTTATGCCCTATTCTTCTGCTGTGTTTTCGTTTCTGTTGACTTTGTAACTTTTTTTTTAAAAGTAATGCCAGTGTCAAGTCCGAGGAAAACAAACTGAAAAAATTTGACCAGTTACGGCAACGTTGAATTGATTCTACCATTGCCCAGTATAACCTGTAATAACAAAACAAAACAGGAAAAGCAACTCAAAACAAAAAAAAACAAAACAGAACATCACCAAAGCATTCTAAACATGTATTACAATTTTATGTCGTATAAATAAATATAATTTGAAATTAATTTGATAAGTGGAGAGTTAGGGCATGCCGCGCGAATTTGTCGCATATGTTGTACCATGTTGTCAAGTTATCCATGCACCTCTGTGTTGTTGCGATAATGTTTTTCAATGCATTGGGGTAACCTGTTCTGCTGGCCACTGTACACTGTAAAGTATTTGTTAGGGTGGGCATTAGAAATTCGGATCCTGAATTTGGGGTTAAAAAGTGGTTAGGGGGCAGGGGGGAGGGAGGGGGAACCCCCCCCTGCCACTCGCCCCCCCGCGGAGATTCTAAGTTTTTTTTTTATGAATTTTTAAAAATTGAGGTGGGCATTAGAAATTCGGATCCCGAATTAGGGGTTGGGGGGGAGGGGGTGGGGGAACCCCCCCTGCCACTCCTCCCCCCGCGGAGATTATATCGGGGCAGAAACTGTAGGTTAGGTTTGTTAGTAGCCTAGCCTAACCAACCCGTTAAGGGTTGGTTAGGTTAGGTTAGGTTAGAACTGCGACCCCCAACGCACGAGCCGAGCGAGCGAAGCGAGCGTGCCGCGGCAGCGGCCGGCGAAGTGCCAGAAAAGACTTTGGTTGCGTTAAACGGTAAGCACAACAACAACATAACCTCAATTTTTAAAAATTCATAAAAAAAAAAAAATTAGTATCTCCGCGGGGGGGGGAGTGGCAGGGGGGTGTTCCCCCTCTCCCCCCTCCCCCCAACCCCTTATTCGGGATCCGAATTTCAAATGCATCCAAATTTCTAATGCCCAACTCAATTTTTAAAAATTCATTAAAAAAAAAAAAGTATCTCCGCGGGGGGGGAGTGGCAGAGGGGGGGTTCCCCCCATCCCCCCTGCCCCCCAACAACTTTTTAACCCCAAATTCAGGATCCGAATTTCTATTGCAACCCCATTTGTTATTCTTTTCTAAAATTAGGCATACAGGTTGTTAACAAACTATCTTCCCGCCCAGGTCTTCGTTCCCGTGGGAATTTTGGGAAGAATTAAAAAAAATACTTTCCTCTTGAATCACTTCGTCCATTGGTGAAAACCGTATGAAAATCCGTTTAGTAGTTTTTGAGATCGCGTTTAGACAAACAGACGCGGTGTCGCGCCGGCACGGCGGTCAAAGCAACGTAAAATGAATCTTAAAAGCTAAGGAGCAAATGTCTTTTTCGTCCATCGCTCCATCTTCAGGCGGCGGATGTCTCTTCGTGCTTCTATTTCTGGAAAAAAAAACCTTTGCTCCATAGCTATTAAGAGGGAAGAACAGCTTCGCGATTCTAGCGAAATAAGAATTTAGGAAAACATTTGCTATCGCTTGCGCGCTCAAGCTCCCGGGCATCGCGTGAGATAGAGACAGAGACAGTTATAGCTCGCGATTGACTATAGGTAGTCTTGGTGAAATTTTCATTTCGGGAGTCACACGTCACACAAACACGTTTTCCGCCGTGTGGTGATCGGTACAGAATAAAACAACCCCATTTCTTTCTGTGGGTGTCGTAAGAGACGACTAAGGAAACACAAATGAGACCTGCCTCCTATTAATCCACCCCAGGCAACGACACCTCAATTTGTTCTAAATCTGAGGTGTCGTCTTATGGTCTCATGCGGTGTGGTAGGCTCTGTGAGGGGCCGTCTGGTTCGCGACCACCCTCCTACCGAAGTCCGACGCCAAACAGCTTGCTGTGTTCCGTCGGTGCGTAGGAGTACCAGAGCCTTATAGGCATTTTCTGGGTTAACTCGCTCCATCGTCGACTTCATCTATGACCTTGGTCAAGATTGGGGTCAAGAGTTTAACCCATCTTATAATTTAAAAAAAACACACAATGCATCTTGCATGTATGTGTGAGTGAAATGCACCCAATTAAGCTGGTATGTTTACAATCACTATTTAGTTATCGGAGTTCGACAAAACTGATTACAAATGGTATTGTTATGTCTAGAATGCGTTTTGTTTATTATAACTTTACTAGCTTTCCGCCCGCGGCTCCGCCTGGTTATATCGTGCCCAGCTGCGGGATAAAATGTAGCCTATGTCCTTTACCAAGGTCTAATCTATATCTGTACCAAATTTCATCTAAATCGCTTCAGTAGTTTAGGTGTGAAAGCGTAATAGACAGAAATAGTTACTTTCGAATTTGTAATAGTTCAGATAACAGATAAAAATAGTTAATTCAGATTATGTTAGGTTAATGTTGTGTCTTTCTTTCCCCTATTACCACTGTAAGGTATCACCAAATGAGTGTTACTTCCCCCTTAGTTCCCCCTCGACTGTACAACTCGGTCATGTAACTATAGCGGGCCGACGGCTGCTGATAGTTGCATGACTGACGAATGGGTCACTCTCACACGTTACGCGCTGTGTTCCAACCACAGGGCCGTGTGAGAGGGCCCAGTGACAGACCTACTTGACAGACAGCGGATGGGCAGGAACTGTAGGCGTAGCCATTGTATGGTAGCGTCGCCTTTTCCCACCCGCCCGCGTCCCCCAAAATGCTTCCTACGACAGCTAAAGGTACGCTCTTGCCTTCCCAGTCGGGGGGAGCAGAATAGTCCCCTCATCCTACACACTAGTAGGGTCAGAGGCATCCCCAACGACCGGCCTATTTTCATAGGCCGCGATAGACTTTCGCCGCCATGGGGTTCGCCCCGATGCGGCTTCCCCGAGCGCCCCTCTGGCGCTCGAGAAGACTTCCATGATGAATGTTGTGTGATATTAGTAGGGGTTTGTACTAATATTACATGGTTCGATTCCTAGTCGGGGCAAATATTTGTGTAAAAATCAGATGTTTGTTCTCGGGTCATGGGTGTTTGTGTCTGTCTTTGTGTGTTCCAAGGGACCCACGACACAAGGGAAAACCTTAATGTGGGCCTTTGAGTGTGAAGTGTTTACATTAAGATGATTAACGTACACCAGGGGGAACCTTGTTAGAGTGGTAAAAGCAATACAACTAACTTCGGAATTTCGGAAAGACTAGACCATTAAATTACATTACCCTCGTAGCCTTGTGGTGCTCGCTGATCTCAACCGATCGGTGAGATTAAGGCGACTACAGCACCTAAATTACGATTTTATGATGCGTAGATAAGCATGACGCACTGCATTAAATCGAAGAAAAAAAATACTACGGTAATATTCAGGACATAAACTAGATAAGTAGTTTGCTGAAAACATGATTCAGCACTTTTGGTTCGATAGAAAAAGCTCACAAAGTCACCTCTAAATACCAATATTGTGTATCTTTTAAGCTCTAAAAACGATAGTAAAATGCACACAGGAACTTGTCTTTAGCTATCAAAATGTTCGTGATTGAACACTCTCGATAAGTAGTTAACGCATTTTTCGATTTAAGCTGTTACCTTTCCATAAATCTCATTTTTCTAACTTTCGAACATGTTTTTACGCACGCACGCTTTCATAGTCCGTAAACTTCGTGTATCGACACTGTTCGCACTGCCGGCCCAGGCCTGTTGAGAGACGGAGATGGCACTATTCCTATGTGTGCTGCCTTTATCGGGTGCTGTAATCGCCTTAAGCAATGTACACAGAACCAGGGAACCTAATAGGTTACCAAAGTGGCAATTTATCACGAACGTTCCCGGGTTTCGGAGGGCACGATAAGCCGTCGGATGCTGTTATCGATTGACTGCAGTTGTTAAACCAAGTCTGCGGCTATTTGGCGGTTTCACCTAGGTTAGTCAAGTTCGCCACATATTTTTTTTACCAGCCCATATACGTCCCCAACAAGGGGCACGGGCCTCCCTTCGAAACACGAAGGGGAATTAGGCTATAGTCCACCACGCTGGCCCAATGCGGGTTGGTGGACCGCTCGTCTTTCGAAAATGAATTTTCTTGGACGGGCGGGTTTCATCACGATGTTTTCCTTCACCGTTGAGCAAGTGATAATTAGAAATCCGCCACATACTTGATTACAACTGGTTTTTTTATTATTATAAGATGGGTTAACTCTCGACCTCAATCTTGACCATAAGGTCAAAGATGAGGTCGACGATGGAGCGAGTTAACCCAGAAAATGCCTATAAAGGCACTGGTACTCCCACGTACCGACGGAACACAGCAAGCTGTTTGGCGTTGGACTTCGGTAGGAGGGTGGTCGCGAACCAGAGGGGCCTTTACAGAGCCTACCACACCGCATGAGTGAGGCCATAGAACGACACCTAAGATTCAGAAAAAAATGAAGTGTCGTTGCCTGGGATGGATTACTAGGAGGCAGGTCTCATTTGTGTTTCCTTAGTCGCCTCTTACGACACCCACGGAAAGAGATGGGGTGCTGTTATTCTCAACCGATCACCACACGGTGATAAATCACGGTCTTTCATGTGTATTGTATGTATACAGGGCTTTAGGTATCTCTCTTTCAACCTCTCGGGTGGTTAATCAATTCCTGAAACTGAACAGCTTCCCCAAGGAACATACGAGTAAGTCAAAATACGAAAAAAAAAATTGATCTCCCATACAAAATGCGCTATATGCTGATGAAGTTTGTATGGGAACTCAAAATTTATTTTTCGTATTTTGACCTATGTTCCTTGGGGAAGTTGTTCAGTTTCATGGACTAATTAACCCACCCGAGAGGTTGAAAGAGAGATACCTAAAGCCCTGTATATCTAGCTGTCTTTTGAAATCGCGCTCGTCGCAACAACACACTGTGGTACTGACCGAAAATCAGCGCTTTAGTTTAGTAAGCATATGCTGAGTCAGCGCCATTTTGACTATTTTTAGATATTGTGTTATTCTACCTGTTTGCAGTGTCTCTCTTGAAACAGTTAATAGTACATTATGTATGATACAGGGTTCGAAAAAATAATTATCAGTTATAATTATAGCTAGCAGCTGAGGATAACAATTTTGGAGCACTGAGGTGTTATGACTTATGACTCGCATACTAATTAATGAGGTTATCACCATTCTTTCATTCTCTTCCATGCTGGACTGGGGGCGAAAGAAAATTTATTTTTTAATTTTTTTATTAATGTAGGGTTCGCTCTTGACCACAATCTAGCCCAAGGGCAAAGATGCGGTCGAGGATGTAGCAAGCTCACCCAGAAGGAGCCTATTCACTCGATCTTTAAAGAGATTCGGGTTATATGAACTCGGAAATACAGACGCAGGCAGGGAATTCCATTCCCTAGCAGTGCGCAATACGAAAGATGATGAAAAGCGCTCAGTGCGAATCGGTGGGATATCAACAAGATAGGGATGGTACCCCGCGGTGCGTCTGGACGTCCGATAGAAGAATGGGGCAGGCGGAATGAGCTCATGCAGCTCCTGAGCACACTCCCCGAAGTACATCTTATAAAAAATACATAGGCAAGCTACTTTGCGTCTATGAGCTAGGGTTTGGAGCTTATCTTACTAGCTATTTAGAATGAGACAGCTACCTACTCTTCCCAGGTATACAGTAAAAGTCCAGGTATACAAAAACTTTGTAAAAAGGGCTATTATAGAATTTCTGATTGTCTGTTAGACAAGCAACCATGGGAATAAATTGCTCAGCTCCAGAGTTATTCAGATATTAAGTCAATTAAAATTAGAACTAAGAAAATTTATATGATTGACTTAAAAAGAGCGACCCTCGGAGTTTCTAGCCTATTCTTCTCCTGAGGAAGACTGCACCTTTGCGAATAGACGCAAAGTCAAAAATGCTAATGTAATTCACTATTTTGCTCAATGATTTATATTGATTTTGCTAACGTATTTTTATGACGTTTTCAAGCAGCACCTTGTATGTTCTATAAAATAAACATTTTTGACTTTGTAGGAGGGATGCGAGGGTTTTGCTGTATAATGGGCGAAAGGCTGACTACTTCTCACCATTATACAACTTGTTTCATTTAATAACCCTCACAATTTGTGTCATATGTGGCGTGGCATCAAGTGGTTCGTAATCCAAACTATCCCGATAGGGATTAAGGGCATGAGCGTATGTATGTATTTCTTTCATGTATGTCTTTCATTCTCTATCTAGAAACGCATTGCGTAAATGACTTACAATGACGTACACAATCTGGGTCGAGGTCGACTTGGCACGCCGATCGACCTTCCTAAACCATATTCACTTTCCGAAGCGCTCGGTCGGAGGGTTGGAATAGAATAGGGGAGTCGAAACAGTGTTTGTAAGGCTAAATAGTAAAGACAGTACCGATGCGCTAACAGTTTTCACCCTTAAAAAAAGACTAATTAGAATATTATTTAACATTAATACAATGAGCAATAAAGAATTTACATACATACATAGACAGTTGTAAGCCCTATTTCATTGAGCACGAAATCCTAACACTACCCTGTATTTATATTCTCGAAATATGCAAATTTGTCAGAAAAAATTCCGAATTTTTTACTAAGCGTGGAGACATGCCAAACAAATATCCACTAAGATCAATTTATCAAAACCAACTTATACAACCTACTTCCCGGTTGCACTTACACTCATCAGGTCCATTAACAATGTCTGTAAAAATCTATAATAAACTTCCAGAGTCAATAAAAAATGAGACGAGTAATAAAAAATATATTAACTTAATAAAAAAACTATTATATTCAAAATGTTACTACACAGTTGAAGACTATTTACACGATAATTAATAAATTCCAAACACAAAAAAAACAAAATTGACTAAATATAAAACACACACAACCGCTAAAGCACATACATAGACGTAACATACACTACACATACACACACTCTTCCACAACACAGAACTTGAACTTTCTCTCTCTTACACACACTCACACAAATTGATCTCACTAATTTTAAGCGACTAGAATAGGTTTGCCCCTATTAATTACAGTGCCCTAGAACAGGGTCCATATTGGATACTTTATTGGATTGTAACACCTATATGTAAAACCTATGGATGTAATAAAATATTGAGTATTGAGTATTGACCTAGGTATATTATTTAGCTTTGAAATAGCCGATTTTTTCTCAAGTACAATCCTTCAATGCTTAGTCAATGCACGCTACCGATTGACAAAGCACAGATAATACATAAAATACTTACTAAACTTGTAGATAGATTAACACCGTCCAATGTCCGCCGTGTGGTGATCGGTTGAGAATAACATCACCCCATCTCTTTCCGTGGGTGTCGTAAGAGGCGACTAAGGAAACACAAATGAGACCTGTCTCCTAGTAATCCATCTTAGGCAACAACACCTCAGTTTGTTTTGAATCTGAGGTGGCGTCCAATGTTCTCATGCGGTGTGGTAGGCTCTGTAAAGGGCCGTCTTGTTCGCGACCGTCTAGGAGGGTGTCCTACCGAAGTCCGATGCCAAACAGCTTGCTGTGTTCCGTCGGTGCTTGGGACTCTTGCCTTAATTGGCATTTTCTGGGCTCGCTCCATACTCGACCTCATCTATGACCTTGGTCAAGATTGGGGTCAAGAGTTAACCCATCTCATAATACAAAATAAAAATAAAAAGTTACGGAACGAGTAGGCGTGGTGGGCGGTCAGCGCGCTTATTTTAGTTTTTTAATATTTTCACAATAAGTTAACATTACTTATTTGATGGCAAGTATATGGTCTCATGAAACTATTCTGCTCAAAAATGGCACTTTCATCCATTCGCCCTAGAGGGATTTCTTCCAGCTAACCCTTGAGAGAAACGAAAGGAAATTAGCCGCAGGATCGGCGTGCTTGCGAAATTACCCAATTTTAATCAACCACAGTATTATTATTATTTATTTAAGGCGACTACAGCACCCAATAAAGGCAGCACACATAGGAATAGTGCCATCTCCGTCTCTCAACAGGCCTGGGCTGGCAGTGCGAACAGTGTCGATACACGAAGTTTACGGACTATGAAAGCGTGCGTGCGTAAAAACATGTTCGAAAGTTAGAAAAATGAGATTTATGGAAAGGTAACAGCTTAAATCGAATAATGCGTTAACTACTTATCAAAAGTTTTCAATCACGAACATTTTGATAGCAAATCCAAGTTCCTGTGTGCATTTTACTATCGTTTTTACAGCTTAAAAGATACACAATATTGGTATTTAGAGGTGACTTTGTGAGCTTTTTCTATCGAACCAAAAGTGCTGAATCATGTTTTCAGCAAACTACTTATCTAGTTTATGTCCTGAATATTACCGTAGTATTTTTTTCTTCGATTGAATGCAGTGCGTCATGCTTATCTACGCATCATAAAATCGTAATTTAGGTGCTGTAGTCGCCTTAAGGGGGTGATCCCGTCCACTTCCAGACCTCCGATCGCCCGTAATTTATTTTTCCTTTAATTTTTGTTATGTTCTCTTCCTTTCCCAATGGGTTTCATCCTACTATAATTTTGTTTAACTTTTTAAAATGTTCAAAGGCTTCAGCCCTTGTTTACTAGCTTAGGGAAAGGTGTGGTCGAGGATATTGCATAGATAATGCATCATAAAATCGTAATTTAGGTGCTGTAGTCGCCTTAAATTATTAGACGTAAAATTACACAGTTTCTTACAAATTAAGCCCCACAAAACTGCTTGAGCAGTTTGTCTGCGAGGGCAAGTATGCCTATAAACATTTGACGGCTGACACATTTTAAATTTTTCTTTCATTTCCAATCCAGCGTGGAAGTACTTACATAGACATAGACATATACTTTATTGCACACCGTGACACAAAAACATTACAATAACAAACAAGGACAGAAAACAGAAATGTACAAAAAGGCGGCCTTATTGCTAAGGTAGCAATCTCTTCCAGGCAACCTTTGGGTAGGAAAATAATGAAAAAAATATAAAGCAGAGCGGGTGGTGGCTAACAATAAAAAAAAACCTTACTGAAATTGCATAAAATTGACCAAGTCTTTTTACAAGGAGTGTTAGTTGGCTATAAGACGACTGCTACTTAAGTATAGATCAGAGTCTGAGTCGCGTTCTGTAATACGGACTCAGTTTTTCTGTAATTCCCAGTCCGTGGAAATACAGACAGAGGCCAGTGCATTAGGTTACTCCATTTTTATTGCAAAACCGCTCTTATCACAACAGCACAGAGTGCACGCTTGTGGTAAACTGATGTGCGGCCTTTCGTACCTTACTAAAATTGCATAAAATTGACCAAGTCTATTTACGAGGAGTGTTACTTGGCAACGAGCCAACCCTTTCATAATTCATGGTTACTGTGAAAACTAAAACAGGGTATTTTGTCATTGACTTTTAAAACTATATCTTGTTTATTATATTCTACAAAACTTTTTGACAAAACTAGCCTAGTGGCTCTCGCCGATCTCATCCGATCAGTGTGGTTAAGCAACGTACACAGAGGCAGGGAACCTGATGGGTGACCAAAGTGGCAATTTACCACGAGCGTTTCTGTGCTTCGGAGGGCACGTTAAGCTGTCGATCCCGGCTGTTGTCGATAGGTACACTACAGTCGTTAAAACCAAGTCAGAGGCCATTGTGCGGTTTGAAAACTCCGACACCAGGGTTAGCCAAGTTCGCCACACACTTGAGTATACCTACACGATAAGAAGAAGAAGATTGGGATTTTTTTAAATTATGGAGCCTATGTGTTATTATAATTGTTATCTGAAGGTAAAAAAATGGTAAAATGTAATGCCCTTAAAATGGTAAAGGTGATCTATAGCGTGAAGTATCGTTTAACCTTATTAAGGATGCCCAGCCCAGCTTTAAGGCCGCGGTCTGAGCTTTGGACTTAAACGACGGCCGGTTTGGTCGAGTGGTAGGGCGCTGCCTCTCGATTGACGGGTCCTAGGTTCGATCCCCAGTCGGGACAAACATTTGTGTAAAAAGCAGATGTTTGTTCTCAGGTCATGGGTATTTATGTTTGTCTGTATGTATGTTCCAAGGGACCCACGACACAAGGGAAAACGCTAATTGCTAAATTATTTTGTGTAACTTTCTATTTTCAAGATTGTTATCTGAGGGTGGGATCCAGGAGACCTATGACACAGGTATACCCTAGTTTAGGCTCCTGTCTCCCAATTAAATGTATAATAATAAAAAAGGAATTTACACATAGCTTAAGTTTGGGAGAAAATAAAAACTATTTTATTATTATTTATTATTTACATTTCGTAAATTTAAAAAAAAGTTTTTATAATGAAGAATAATTAAGTTTACCATGGTTAAAAACCATTTAAAAAGTAAAGCTATATTTTCTCTGGGCCAGAAATTCATCTAAGAATTAAATTAAAGAAATAAAAATGATATATTCTGATGAATCCTATCAATATAATACTTACTAATATAATAATCGCGAAAGTTTGTATTTATGAATGTATGTATGTATGGATGTTTGTTTTGTTACTCTTTCACGCTCGATCGGCTAGACCAATTTTGATAAAAAAAATTATGGACGCAGCTGCCAACCTGGATTAGGTAACACATAGGCTATATAATTTTCCCAAATTCCCACGGGAACGAAGTCCCAGGCGGAAAGATCTATTTACATATTATAAAGAGGAAAGATTTGATTGTTTGTTTGGTTTGCATCGAATAGGCTCCGAAACTACTGGACCGATTTGAAAAATTCTTTCCCCAGACATAGGGTATATAGGGTATATGATTTTCCCGAATTCCCACGGGAACGAAGTCCCGCGCGGGAAGCTAGTAATAATATTATAAAGAGGTAAGATTTGATTGTTTGTTTGTTTGCAATGAATAGGCTCCGAAACTACTGGACCGATTTGAAAAATTCTTTCACCATTAAAAAGCTACATTATCCGCGATGGATATAGGCTACATAATTTTCCCGAATTCCCACGGGAACGAAGTCCCAGGCGGAAAGATAGTATTATAAAAGTCCGTCAATATGAAAAAAAGTTGAGGCTGTTCACAAAGTACAATTTTTAATTTTAGAGTTATTGATGGGATAAAATCTTTCATAACGCAAAGCATCATAAAAAATAGACGTGTCTGTCTGTTAGTGTGTACGTAACGATGACGTGTTTAGCCGAGTGCCTCAGTGTCGGCTATTTTGAGCTGCGCCGTCTTTGACCAATTTTTTATCTACTGCCATGTGTTGAGAGTATGGCGAACGTACACACAGCACATCAGACTATTCATGTTTACCTTGACGTCGCCCTTATCGGCTTTCGTAGTGCAAGTAGGTTTTCCACACCCAAAGGTTGCCGATAAGATATATATATATATTTTTTTACAGCCCATATACGTCCCCACCGAGGGGCACAGGCCTCCCTTCGAAACCCGAAGGAGATTCAAGCCATAGTCCACCACGCTGGCCCAATGCGGGTTGGTGGACCGCTCGTCTTTCGAAAATAAATTTTCTTGGACAGGCGGGTTTCATCACGATGTTTTCCTTCACCATTAAGCTAGTGATAATTAGAGATCCTTAGGTACATAAATCCGAAAAGACGTATTTAGGCCCGCACCACGATTTGAACCCGCAACCTTCCGATTACAAGTCTGGCTAATTACAAGCTAGGCTATTACTGCTTCATAAGATATTGCTTCTTAGCAATGGGGCCGCCATTTGTACCCTGACCTAACTGTTCTGTGTTAATATGTAACTGTACCTTATTTGTGTCTTATTTGTGTTAACCGTGTGGTAATCGGTTGAGAGTAACACCACCCCATCTCTTTCCGTGGGTGTCGTAAGAGACGACTAAGGAAACACAAATGAGACCCGCCTCCTAGTAATCCATCCCAGGCAACGACACTTCATTTTTTTCTGAATCTGAGGTGTCGTCTTATAGTCTCATGCGGTGTGGTAGGCTCTGTAAAGAGCCGTCTGGTTCGCGACCACCCTCCTACCGAAGTCCGACGCCAAACGGCTGGCTGTGTTCCGTCGGTGCGTGGGAGTACCAGTGCCTTTATAGGCATTTTCTGGGTTAACTCGCTCCATCGTCGACCTCATCTTTGACCTTATGGTCAAGATTGAGGTCAAGTGTTAACCCATCCTATAATAAAAAATAATAAAAAAATTGTGTCGGAGTGCAATAAAGTATATTGTATTGTATTGTATTGTATTGTAACCTGATGTGCGTCTACAGTTCCTGACTGAGTGTCCAATGTACACGCTGTTAAGATGGGGCACAATAGGCATGGATGAGGTAAAAGAAGACCAAATACAAGAGATTAGAACAATCGTTCTATAGCTTTGAGAAGTTTCTAAATTACAAGATCCCAAATTAATGTATTATTTTTTATTATTAATTTGTTATACAATTCATCTAAATTTTTTTTACAAAATGTATTGTACTATTTTCAACCGACTTCAAAAAAGGAGGAGGTTCTCAATTCGACTGTATTTTTTTTTGTATATTTGTTACGCGATTACTCCGCCAATTATAAACCGATTTGAATAATTCTTTATTTGTTCGAAAGAGTATACTCCTGAAGAGGTCCCATATAAATTTTATCAAAAATGATTCAGCGCTTTAAAAAAAAAACAACAAAAACAAAAAATACTACAAACTAGAACATCATCTAAATAAATGAATGACATTTCTGCTTGTAGTTATTTGCTAATAGGCATTGTAGTCCGCAAAAAACTAGATATCTACTTTGTGCGAACTGTTGTTGGGATTGAAGTCGGTGACTCATATGTTTTTAACGTGGAAAATTATTGTACTATAAAATTGACGTGTAATTGATATTATGAATAAATGAATTGAATTGAATTAAAGGAGATAATGAAGTGCTCATAGCTCAGTGGCGCTCGCTGATCTCAACCGATCAGTGAGGTAAAGCAACGTACACAGAGGCAGGGAACCTGATGGGTGACCAGTGGCAATTTATCACGAGCGTTTCCGTGCTTGCTTCCGAGGGCACGTTAAGTTGTCGGTCCCGGCTGTTGTCGATTGACTATACAGTCGTTAAAACCAAGTCGGAAGCCATTGTGCGGTTTGAAAACTCTGACACCAGGGTTAGCCAATTTCGCCACACACTTGACTATTCCCAAACGATAAGAAGAAAGAGATAATTGGGTTCGCTAAAGCTTCTGGGAGGTTTAAAGAGGTGGAACTGTCAGTGCAGAGGTAAAACTCATGTGCTGTTGTGGGGAATTGGGTGAAATGGTCCCAAATAAGTGGACTGATCACCCGCCTGTGCCTGGCGGGTGTCCCCTCCGTAAATAGATAGATAAACGTGACGTGCTGCTGTGTGTACTACCTCAAATTCTTGAAAATTGCTTTACAAAAACGTGTTTTGCGTATTTTTCTTCTTCTTATCGTGAAGGTATTGGCAAGTGTGTGGCGAACTTGACTAACCCTGGTGTCAGAGTTTTCATTGAAGCCTTTGATTTGGTTTTAACGACTGGTAGTCAATCGACAACAGCCGGGACCGACAGCTTAACGTGCCCTCCGAAGCACGGAAACGCTCGTGATAAATTGCCACCGGTCACCCATCAGGTTCCCTGCCTCTGTGTACGTTGCTTAACCTCACTGATCGGTTGAGATCAGCGAGAGCCACTGGGCTACGCGTGCTTCAATTTTTAATTGTTTTCGTATTATGTCTTTCTCTTGAAATAATACGAGCTAAGCCTTAAACGCCCATACATTACGTCACACAAATCCCCCCATTTGTCACGCTTTTTCATGTAGGGCAGACCTAGGTGGGTTTTGACAGAGAGATGTGACGTAGTCGACTTTTCGAAACCTATAACTGCTAGCGAGCTCACAACAGCAAGCAAGTACATTTTTCTGCTAGCGAGCAAGTACATTTTTCAAAATGTACTTGCGGCATTTTAAAAATTCCGCCGCATTGTACACTATAATGGTGGCTCCAGACTCTTGCGAGGCGCCTCCACGAGGCACTCGCACGTGTCTAGGCGAGTGGAGGCTGCAGGAGTGCTAGCCAAACACACTCTCGATTTATTCAGTTGTCCGCTACGTCTCTACAAGATGGACGTGATTCAAGTGACTGCGTTAGCTACTTTATGTGCCTACCAATATTATAATATACTGGACCGATTTTGATGAAACTTTGCAGTAATATAGTTTAGACATCAGAATAACACATACTTAGGCTACTTTTATCCCACTACTGGCTTCGTCCTTACTCTGCAGCAGATAACAACAAATTGAGCGAGGGCGAGAGTGTGGTTGATTCCCTCGGCTCACTCCCTCGCGTCCTTTGACTCGCGTCCGAAAAACCGACATAAAATGGAGCGACAGCGAGGCGAGGCGAGGAAAGACGAGGCGACACGAGAGCACCGTCTTCACTCTCGTACTCGCATTCCCTCGTGTAGCCTCGTGGAGAGTCTGGATGGGGCATAACATGAACATATTTTTGTTTTATGATTATGGTTTTTGGAGTGCAAAAAAGAGTATTGTATTGTAATTTAAGCATAGCATAATATTGCTTCTATCTTAATGAAAACTTGTCTTCTTGTCCACAGTACCACCAACCTGACACCTAAAACCCTGAACCTAGAGGTCAACACAAAATGGCCGGACCTCTCCCACGATATCGATATCAACAATATACCCAGTGTAAATAGACCCGCCAGGCACGAACGAGCGGATATAGAAATTTATATCAAAGATAAATATGTACCTCTTAGTGAAATTAGTGATAATCAAGTCCAAAGTGATACTGATGATAAGTTAGAAGTTAAAAATGTTAATCAAAGTAAAGAAGATAAATACAATCAAGTAGATTTTGAAAATAGTCCAGTAAATTATGATAATGATGTACAAAATAGTGAAGATCTGAGTGAAACTTTTGAAAGTTGGAATCTGAAAGCGAAGTTAATGTGGAAAAGAAGAAAAAGAAGTGTTATTGCAAATCATGAAGTGATAGTGTCAAATCCTACCAAAGCAAGCTTTAATGAATCTCTTAATTTAAGTAGCAAAGTTACTGAAGCGACAAAAGTAATTTTAAGTCCGTCTAAAACTGTGTCTTTAGCTAAAGATGCAATTGCCAAGAAAGATGAAACTACAGTCATAAAAACAGATGATAGTTCAAATTATACAAATACTGAACTACCCAAACCTAAATCAGGAATAAATTATAGAAAGAAACGCTCGAAAAATACCACCGATAGTCTATTAAGCAAAGAATATATAATAAAAGCTAAACAAGAATTAGAAAACTCAGTAACTCCTTCACAAAATACCGAAATACACCAAGATGCATTGATAAAGATAAGAAAAGAGAGGCAAGTCATGTCTGATGACTTTACAAGCGTGAAAGCCGTTCCGGCTACGGTGAAGATCGAAGGTTTGAGGGTTGAAGATTCTGAGAAGGAACCAAAGATTATTGAAGACAGTATTCCAAGTGTTTTGGCTGATAGTGGTGTTACTCTAAGGTAAGTTGGTCTAGATTTCCAATAGCGTTTCCATAACACAAAGCCGTACTTCTTGTAACTCAGTTTCTTTTTTCATATTAACAATGGGTTCGCTCTTGACAACAATCTAGCACACGAGCGAAGATGCGGTCGAGGATGTAGCAAGCTCACCCAGAAGAAGCCTACCAATTCACTCGAACTTCAAAGAGATTCGGGTTATATGAGCTGGAAAATACAGACGCAAGCAGGGAATTCCATTCCTTGGCAGTGCGCAATATGAGAGATGAAGAGAAGCGCTCAGTTCGGATCTGAGGGATCTCGACAAGGTATAATGATACCCCGCAGTGCGTCTGAACGTCCGTTAGAAGAAAGGGGCAGGCGGGATGAGCTCGATTTATATTAACACAAGGAATTCCCAGCCTGCGTTTGTATTTACGAGCTCATACAACCCGGAATCTCTTTAAAGTTCGAGTGAATAGGTAGGCTTCTTCTGGGTGAGCTTGCTGCATCCTCGAACGCATCTTCGTTCTTGTGCTAGATTGTTGTCAAGAGCGAACCCATTATTAATAAAATAAAAAAGCAGCGGTAAAAATGTCGCACGAATGTATAAAAAGTTGTGAATAGTTCAAATCTTCTTCCAGATTGTTCGGCGAAGGCCTAACTACCCGAACTATGATTGCTTTCACGTACGATGCAATGAAATTTGGAGATCCTTGCAAATTTCTTGTGAAAGGGGAATATTTGGTAAGTAACCGTATTAATATTGGGTCCCCACCCCACCTATGATATTGCTGTTTTTTTCTCAGTTGATTTGATTACTTAGTTATATTATCGAGATTTTGAGTACACCTCAAATTGCCCAGTAAAATTGCAATCCCACGAAACTTTATGGGCTACCTGCATGAAATTACGATAACTTACTTCAGTCTCATCTTTTCAGATAAAACCAGAATCCCTCACATCAAGAACTGGCCTGTTCGATATCATAGCGCCACCACCATCAACGAGCTCAAAACTATACATATGCGCCAAAAATCTCAAACCAGGCGTTACCGACCCATTTCTAGACGAAGACAAGTACTACCATCAAGGCACAGAATCGTTTAAAATCCTGGCTACCCACAAAAAACTGCTTCCTTTATGGATGACTTTAACACTTATCATGATTTGTTTGATGTTCTCTGCTCTCTTCTCTGGCTTGAACTTAGGACTCATGTCTTTAGATAGAACAGAATTGAAGATCATTTCAAACACAGGTACAGAGCAGGAGAGGAAATACGCCAGAGCCATCATGCCAGTAAGAGACCACGGGAATTATCTCCTATGCAGCATTTTGTTAGGAAATGTGGCAGTGAATTCGACGTTTACAATTCTGTTGGATGAGTTGACGTCTGGTCTGTTTGCTGTGATATTTTCTACGTTGGCTATCGTGTTGTTGGGTGAGATAACTCCTCAGGCTATCTGCTCTAGACATGGGCTTATGGTTGGCGCGAAAAGCATTATGATTACTAAGGTCAGTATCATATACCTACATCATTAGCAAAACCAGTATCATTTAGCCCGTGTGGTGATTAGTTGAGAATAACAACACCTCATCTCTTTCCGTGGGTGTCGTAAGAGGCGACTAAGGAAACATAAATGAGACCTGCCTCCTAGTAATCCATCCCAGGCAACGACACTTCATTTTTTTCTAAATCTGAGGTGTCGTCCTATGGTCTCGTGCGGTGTTGTAGGCTCTGTAAAGGGACGTCTGGTTCGCAACCACCCTCCTACCGAAGTCCGATGCCAAACAGCTTGCTGTGTTCCGTCGATGCGCGGGAGTACCAGTGCCTTTATAGGCATTTTTTGGGTTAACTCGCTCCATCGTCGACCTCATCTTTGACCTTTATGGTCAAGATTGAGGTCAAGAGTTAACCCATCTTATAATAAAAAATAAAAATAACTTTTAAAGTAAGTGGTGATATGTTGTCAGCATTTCGACCACGACACAGTAAAACCCTCGCGTCCCACTTACTGGCGTCTACAGTATGCCTGGGAAGAGTTGGCAGCTGGCACATTCTACGTTTTTCTCTCACACCCAGTCCAGCTTGGAAGATCAAAACTCGCTTACATCTTTTCATTTTTCTTCTTATCGTGTAGGTATAGTCAAGTGTGTGGCGAACTTGATTAACCCTGGTGTCTCTTTTCATTTCTACAGGCGGTAATGGCAATAACAGCCCCTTTAGCCTTCCCAGTAAGCAAGCTCCTAGACTACTTCTTAGGCGAAGAGATCGGCAGCGTTTACAACCGGGAACGACTTAAGGAATTGGTTAAGGTAATAGTCTAATGTAAAAATTAAAATTGCTTTATTTTGTGAGTAACGGCTTGATAAAGAGTAAGGTACGTATTACAGAACGCGACTCAGACTCTGATCTATACTTCAGTAGTAGGGTATCGAGGACCGGTGCTGCCTTCAAGACCCGGGGTTTTCGGGTTTTGCTTCTGTTAAAACCGGAAATTCCCGTGGTTTTCGGTTCTTTCGGGGTTTTTCGGTTCTTTCGGTAGATCCAACGAAAGTAACATCGTTTAAATATGAAATCACATCTCAAGCTCAAGTAAACGTGATACCCGAAAAACCAGGTTATTGATATTTTAAAACCCGGTACTTTAGTAGTTCAAAAAACCCAGGAAAACCCGGTTTTTTCGGTTTCGGGTTTTCCCGGTTCTAAACCCTATTCAGTAGCAGTCGCCTTTGTCATTTGATCAAGTATTAAGTATTGATCAAGACTTAAGTTACCTTCTGTAATAGGTACGGCCTCAAATACGCCAGTCATATCGAAAATTTCGCGGTTTTTCAAATGCTACCAAGTTAACACAGGTTTTCGAAGCTGTAAACATGGATATACGATACTGGTAGTGGTCCTAACAAATAAAACAATCAGAACTGGCCGTTAGTTTGTGATTTAAGAAATTTCTAGTGATAGATATGACTGCCGTAAAATGTTTATCGAATTATTTGTTGTCATTATCAGCTCATGCAGTGGCGTAACTATGCCATCTGAGGTCCGTGGCAAGTTCACTGGATTGGTTCGCGCCCTGGAAATAAATAATCCTGCCACACTATATTTACGCCAGAGGGAGAGGAACTCGATGTAATCGGTTGCTGTGTCGATTGAATTTTTGTTTTCTACATTAAATAGTTGTTTAATGTATAATAGTGATAAAAGAATTCAAGTGATATGGTATATTCGCTTCATTTGGTTCCGACAAAGATCCCGCGTCAGTGCTTCTCGCCGCCAAAGTTTTCCGTAAACAAAACACTATCGGTTTACGGTCAACGGGGGGAGCTACACGAAAGAAAAAAAACTTAAGACAACGGCTGCATGGACATAGATTCCAGTGCCTTTCCCGAAAAGGATAAATTAAACAAACAAAATACTGGGTGAAAACAAACATCCTCCTAGCTATATTCAAAATCCTGAACCAGTATCACTCAACACATTTATGAAAAACAATTTTTTTTTAATATTTTTTCACTGGGAATAGTTCATTTTTTGCCTAAACGTAGACATTACTTCTACACCAGGCACGCGAGGGGTGTGGGTAGCGCTTGGGGGGTGCGCCCGAGTGGTGTCTACGTTTAGGAAAAAAAATCCCCCCCCCCCAAAATTAAAAGAAATAAAAAGTGTTCAGTAAGTTATACTGGTTCAGGATTTTCAATAAAGCTAGGAGGTTCTTTTCAACCTGTATAGTTACGCCACTGCTCATATGCCTCTCCACCAAGAGAATGAACCTCCTTTCGAAGCAGTAAAGACGTTTACGCCAAAGTCCAGCACGCTGGCCCAATATGTTACGGTGGATTTATTTGTGTTATTTAGGGATCTTACTTCCAGCATAGCTAACATACAGGGTGTAAAATACAGCTTAGCAAAAACTGAAACCCTGGACTCAGACAATCATTCTGAATGATTTTCCAGTGGAATTTTTCTCCGGAAAATTTTCAACTTTATATGCTAGCCTTGCACGGCTAATTACTAATTAGTTGATTGTAAAAAAATAACTAAAAGATGGGCTGAGTAAAAAAAAATGAACTCAATATTTGTAAAACCGAAATTCTAATGAATATTTTTTTTATGACTTGCATTTAAATCTTGTGTGATAAGATGCTATAAACTAGAACTTTTTGTCTTTTATGCTATTTGTATTTGTAACTGTGTATCCCTTTTTGTAGTCTAGCAAGCGAAACCTGTACATACAGGGCTTTAGGTATCTCTCTTTCAACTTCTCGGTTGGTTAATCAGTCCATGAAACTGAACAACTTCCCCAAGGAACATAGGTCAAATACGAAAAAAAATAATTTGATCTCCCATAAAAAATGCTATATATGCTAATGCTATATGCTGATGAAATTTGTATGGGAACTCAAAAATTGTTTTTTCGTATTTTGACCTATGTTTCTCGGGAATGTTGTTCAGTTTTATGGACTGGTTAATCACCGAAGAGGTTGAAAGAGAGATACCTAAAGCCCGGTATAAGACGTTGTGACGTGCAATTTCATTTTGTCATAACCTTATAAAAACATTTTGTCACATACGCAGTTCGTCACAAGTGATGAGTTCTGCGCTGAAAGCCACTTGCTCCCTGGGCCACATACGCAGTTTGTCACAATCACCACGTCAAAGTTGCAGATTGTCACAAAACTTTCCAAAAAATAAAACGCTATTTTTTTATTTCATTTTCAAAACAAATGTGCTACATTATGCTACAAGTGTGCTAATTTGGATATTACATTAGAGGCGAGTTTAGAGCCCGAGCCCGAGATGACGGCTCAATGGAGCCGAGAATGTAATATCCAATGCGCACGCGTGTCATACGACGTTTTTCAACACATTTGCGAAGAAAGAAAGAAATAAAAACTTTCCTTTGATATTGACGGCAACAAGCTATTACTTTCATGTAAAATTTGCCAAATAATAAAAGGAAATTTCTAGCTATCCCCTAATAACGATAAATTTATAGTTTGCTGACATCTAGTGGTGTTTTTATGAACTACGCACGATGGCCAAAATAACTTGGAAATGACATCTAGTTTAGAAACAAGGAACCGAACTACGTAGTTTTGATAATCCTAGCAAAATCGATATGCGTCGTTATGATAAAGATTGTATAACAATATTCTAATAATATAATTTGTCGGTTTATTGTAAAGATTCAAGATAAAGACTGTCTACTTAGTTGTGAATTGGGTGAGTGACCCCCATCACAACTAAGTAGACAGTCTTTATCTTGAAATTTCAGATAAAGACTGTCTACTTAGTTGTGATGGGGGTCACTCACCCAATTCACAACTAAAATTTCAATTTTTTCAGGCTGCGACCGCGCCTGTCATGTTGCGCCTCGGAAAGTATTTCTGGCATGTACCCACGTAGGTTTCCTGTTCTGCACTTAAAGAAGACATTTTTTGTGTTGTAGTTCTGACAATAATAACAATTCTGATGAATACAAATGCCGTTTGTGAAAACCAAGTGAAAACATCTGAAAAGAGGCGCGATTATTTTTTCTTTTTTCGCTCGCAAAATGAGATTCACATTGACAAGTATGCCATACAGCCAAATAATAAAAAATACTTAATAATAATAATAAAGACGTTTATTCAAATTTCACACAGTATCTTAAACTAATGATCTTAGATATATGATCTTAGATACTTAACTATATATTTTCACGCTTTAGCATAAATAAATGATAATTTTCTGTTAAATTTAAATGATTTAGTGGAATCATATTTTTATTTACAAATTGTTTAATATTTACGGGCTGGGTAATACATATCATTATACACCTTAAAACAATGACATAAGACCCACTTTATGAGCAAATGTGTTGAAAAGAAATATAACGCTTTTGTTTTGGTTTTTGCGCCAAGCGTAACGTAACTTGATGCGTCTAAAAATATGACTAACTGCGATTATGATCGACGAAATGTTTTGGCATTGGTGACGTACTGCTCTATAATGACCAAATGCGTTTGTGTTGTGACATGTGTCGTTCGCTAGACTACACAATGTTAATAATATTTTATTCATGCCATTAATCACGTCTCTGTTTTTCCTAGCAATAATTTATTTATTCACTAGTGACTACACCATTTTTAATGAAACACTTAAACATGTCGGACCGATGTTTAGTTACAGGTACGTACTGTTACGTACTTTTACGTACTTTTATTAAAGTTATTTAAGTTTAAGGGAAGGGAAAACATTATCAGGAATTTTTTGCACATTTAAGTGATTGAAAGTGTAACCATGATCCAATCCGGTTAACCTCGAATGGAAAACGGGACGAAGCACTAGAGCGGGTATGGCGAACCAATGGCACGTGACAAAATATTTTGGGCACGCCACCGATTGACAAAGCATAGATAATATACCTAATAGTTACTATACTACGAGAAGACAAATTAACAAAATTCACTATGCAGTTCAACTAACGAACATAATGAGTAATGAGAACGCGTGGTGGGCGGGAAGCGCTCTTGTTTAAGTTAAATTTTTATATTTTCACAATAAGTCAACGCATGCACGTCTCTATGATCTCATTCAACAATTCTTTTAAAAAAGGCACGTCAATCCATGAAGGTTCGCCATCCCTGCACTAGAGAGAAGATTTAAGATTCGAGGTCTTAAGTTAGATATGCATTGCGTCTCGTATATACGCAGGTCATTAACAGCGATAGAATTTATACTTCGATTGCCACAAACCCAGTTCGTCATAGCCGCTGTTTGTCAAAAACGTAGCTTATCATATACGTCGACTTGAAAGTTGACGCTGTTAACACACAAGCGACGTGGCGCGGCGACTCGGCAATCAAAGCAACGTAGAATGAATATTATCAACATGTATCTACGACTATATGGAAAGACACTATCCTGTAACACAGTTTACAAACTATCACGGGATACAGAAAGTCTATGCCATTCGTATTTTGATATTTGGCAAATAAAGTTATTCTTATTATTCTATGGAGCTAAGGTTTTTTTGCCGAAAATAGAAACACGACGACGGACTAAATAAAACCTTTGCTCCGTAGCTATTAAGATTCATTTTACGTTGCTTTGATCGCTGCGTCGTCGCCGCGCCACGTCACTGGTGTTTGTGTGTAAACAGCGCCTTATAGAAAAGGCCGTTAAACAGTTTGTTTTCTCTTTAATGCAATTGTTTAATTAATATAATAAGGCTTGAAAATCATTACGCAATTTGATAAAGTTTATGTCAAACTATGTTTTTGACAAACAACTAGTGACAAAAAGAGTTTGTGACGAAAAGCGATCTTGATGTACAATGAAGAATCCATCTGCTAAGTTTAAAAAATCATGTGCTTATTTATAAAGCATTGACTTAAAACTTTTGTACTTATAGTATGAAACGTCGAACAAAATGTTTTAAGAATTTTACGTAGGTTCCCTGGGAAAGTTATTCAGCTTATTGGGCTGATTCAAATCTTAAATTTTCGCTTAATTATTTAAAACTGTTTCAGTCTAGAAAGACTAGTTTGAGCTCGGCAGAAATTCTTTAAAGATAAGTTGTGTTATGTTCTAATAGTACACAAATAGGAGATGAGGCTCTATGCTGTGAAAAAAGCTTCTAAACTACTTGAAATTAAATAGTCCTAGGCTAGAAATTGGGTTTGACTGGCAACATTTATAAATTATGGCAAAAATGCAGTTTTATAACATTTGAGTAGAATTTAACAAAGAAAAACCTTCTCAGGTAACAACAGACGTCAACGATCTCGACAGAGACGAAGTAAACATAATCTCTGGGGCCCTAGAGCTGCGTAAGAAGACGGTTTCCGATGTGATGACTAAATTGGAGGACGTCTTCATGTTGCCCATCACTTCTGTGCTCGACTTTGAAACTATGAGTGAGATCGTCAAGTCAGGTGAGGAGATAAGAGATTTTTTTTTCTCAGCATGTTATTAGTGAAGCTTTTTATCATTATTAAGAATGGGTTTGCTCTTGACCACAACCCAACTCGGGGCAAGGATGCGATCGAGGATGTAGGAAGCCTATTCACTCGTACTTTAAAGATATTCGGGGTCTATGAACTCGGAAATATAGACGCTGGCAGAGAATTCCACTCCTTGGCAGTGCGAAATAGCTTGCCTAATATGTGTTTTCTACAAGATGTACTTCAAGGTGTGTGCTCATGAGCTGCAAGAGCTTACTCCACCTGCCTCTTTCTTTCTACCAGACGTCAAGACGCACCGCAGGGTATCGCCCTTACGAATGCATGTGTGACATTTTGTTAATCGGTCATTATGCGTTTATGACATTTTGCGTATCTGACATTATGCATGTTTCCGCAATTATAACAAAACAAGAATAAAGTAGGTATGTAATTCACAATTTAATTATTATCGACGATACGACTGTTTTTGTTTTGTTTACGTTTGCAATAAAGAATTTATTCAATCATTAGTCTAATAAATAATAGAGATTTTGTTCGGGAGTTTTCCGCACTTAGCCTCAACATTGGGTCGTTGTGCGTGATATGTTTTTTTGTCCTCCCAAGGCGCTTGACATTCTTGCACATTTTTTGTATTATAGTTCACTCATGACCTCAATTTTGACCGAGTTCATAGATAAGGTCGACGATGGAGCGAGTTAATCCAGAAAATGCCCATTAAGGCACTGGTACTCCTACGCACCGATGGAACACAGCAAGCTGTTTAGCATCGGACTTCGGTAGAAGGGTGGTCGTGAACCAGACGGCTCTTTACAGAGCTTACCACACCGCATGAGACCATAGGACGACACCTTATATTCAGCAAATTGAGGTGTCGTTGCCTGGGGTGGATTAATAGGAGGCCGGTCTCATTTGGCACATGACTCTGGCAGGGATCCTGTTCATTCTAGCGTAACATGCGCTGGAATTTCGTAACAGACATGAAAATTAAAACAAAAAAACCGGCCAAGAGCGTGTCGAGCCACGCGTATAGTGTAGGTAGAGTTCGGTAGTTGAAAAACTACAATTGATTACTTGATCGACAATAATTCCTTAACTTTTGAAACCAACTTAGTTCGCCACAATCTTGACTGTACCTACCTACACGATAAAAATAAGAAGACAAGAAATTAGAATTCTCTGCCGGCACTGTATCTCCAGGCTTGGAATATAATAATACAAAAGATTACTCGGAAATCCCCATATAAATATTAACTTGTGTTTCGTAAATTTTTTGGAAGATCTCCAATGGGCGACATTGACACTAAATTAATCTTACCATAGACAAATAAATTGGGAGGGCTTCGGAAAATTCTTTGTCACAAATAGGTAGATTATACGAAAATAATAGCGTTCTTCTTCTTCTTATCGTGTATGGTGTGTGGCGAACTTGGCTAACCCTGGTGTCAGAGTTTCAAACCGCACAATGGCCTCCGACTTAGTTTCAACGACTGAAGTCAATCGACAACAGCCTCCCGGAAATTTGTTCATTTTCATGGACTGATTTACCACTCGAGAGGTTTCAAGAGAGATACCTAAAGCCCTGTATAGTAATGATGATAATAGTAGGAGTTATTCATCACCTCTTTAGCGCTCTAAGAGCTGGCTAAATATAAACAATCCGGTATATTTGGAGCGGTGTTATATAACGACACAAATATTATGTTTGCATGACTAACTCGTTCTATAAACACATGCAATAGTTTATAATATCTTATGTAACAGAAGATGGGTCAGGGTGGCGAAATAAAATAGTTCGTATATCTTTTTATTTTATTTTACTAAGCATGGGTTTGCTCTCGACCACAATCTAGCTTAAGGGCAAAGATGCAGTCGAGGATGTAGCGAGCTCACCCAGAAGAAGCCTATTCACTCGAACTTTAAAGAAATTCGGGTTGTATGAGCTCGGAAATACAGACGTCGGCAGAGAGTTCCACTCCTTGGCAGTGCGTAATATAAAATATGGATTCCGTGGTCAACTGAGCCCACAACCACTTAGCCCGCGGGCTCAGTTGACCACATTTGCTTTTTTTTACGGACGACACGACCCACTAACCAGTCAACTTTTCTTAGTGTCTACTCAGCCCGCGGGCTCAATCGACCATTATCTTTTCTTAGTGTCTACCCAGCCCGCGGGCTCAATCGACCATTATCTTTTCTTAGTGTCTACTCAGCCCGCGGGCTCAATCAACTATTATCTTTTCTTAGTGTCTACCCAGCCCGCGGGATCAATCGACCATTATCTTTCCTTTTTTTACGATTAACTACTACCAAGGCAGTAAGCTGGAATAGCTGGGACCTACGGTTTTATACGGTTTATACGTTATTAAGCGAAACATAATTCATTACTTTAGAAGGGATAATAATTTAATTAACATAAGACGGTCTGTTAAGGTTAATTTAAAATACATTTTAAATAAATATATTTTGCTTTCGATTTTACAAATTTGAAATCAAGGGTGCTCCTGGCCTGGCCTGTGGACAAAGTTAAAACCAGAGCTTTCTTTCACTTACATGTATTTCATGTCAATGTCATTTGCTCTTAAGGAAAACGAAACAAAACTAAATTTTATTAGGCTAAGTTGCCTGATGAGTGGAAATAGTGGTCGAATTAGCCCACGGGCTGTGTAGACACCTTTAGCAGTAATAGCCGTCGATTGAGCCCGTGGGGTGAGTAGACCCTTTAGCGGTAAATTAGTGGTTGACTGAGCCCACGGGCTGAGTTGACTGATGAGTGGGTCGAATTGTTCACAAACAAATTGTAATGGTCAACTGAGCCCGCGGGCTCAGTGGACTGTGGGCTCAGTTGACCCCGGAATGAAAATATGAAGAAAAGCGCTCAGTCGTATCCGATGGATCTCGACAAGACAAGGGTCCACCAACCCGCATTGGGCCAGCGTGGTGGATTATGGCCTAAATCCCCTTCGTGTGTCGAAGGGAGTTCCGTGCCCCTCGGTGGAGACATATATGGGCTACTGACAAAAACATGACTGTTTAGATGTCGGGCGGTTCTCCTCTACAGGTCGCATTTCTCAACCGATTCTCGTGAAATTCTGTGATCAAGTTTTTTTTTTTTATGATAAGATGGGTTAACTCTTGACCTCTATCTTGACCATAAAAGTCAAAGATGAGGTCGACGATGGAGCGAGTTAACCCAGAAAATGCCTATAAAGGCACTGGTACTCCTACGCACCGACGGAACACAGCAAGCTGTTTGGCGTCGGACTACGGTAGGAGGGTGGTCGCGAACCAGACGGCCCTTTACAGAGCCTACCACACCGCATGAGACCATAGGACGACACCTCAGATTCAGAAAAAAATGAAGTGTCGTTGCCTGGGATGGATTACTATGAGGCAGGTCTCATTTGTGTTTCCTTAGTCGCCTCTTATGACACCCACGGAAAGAGATGGGGTGGTGTTATTCTCTACCGATCACCACACGGTTCAAAAACGATGATGATATGGAAATAGCTTTCCGCCCGGGACTTCTTTTCCGTGGTAATTTAGGAAAATTATGTAGCTTATGTGTTAATCCAGGGTGTCAGCTACCTCCATATCAAAATTGGTCCAGCCGTTAGAGCATTAAAGAGTAACAAACATCCATAAACAGCTACATCGTCGACCTCATCTATGACCTTGGTCCAGATTGAGGTCAAGAGTTAATCCATCTTATAATAAACTAGCATTCCGCCCGGGACTTCGTTCCCGTAGGAATTCGGGAAGATTAAGTAGCCTATGTCCATCGGGGATAATGTAGCTTTCTAATGGTGAAAGAATTTTTCAAATCGGTCCAGTAGTTTCGGAGCCTATTCAATGCAAACAAACAATGCAAACATCAATCAAATCTTTCCTCTTTATAATATGTATAGATATAGATATGTATAGATATAGAAAAAAATATATATACAAACTTTCGCGTTTATAATATTAGAAATTAAGGGCTTTTTTGTTGTGGAAGTTTTTCAAAATGGCGGAGCCATAGGGCTTGAAAACGGAAAAAATATCCTGACTTATTTTAAGTAACATTCAGAATTTTCTATGAAATAAAACTATTTTGACTTCGGTCTACAGCTCATAGAGCCACTAGTAATAGAATGGCCATACCATGATTACTCAGTTCCATTAATATGAAACACAATCTCTTTGGAATTTTGCAATTTACTAGAGTGGTAACATAGATATAGCCATTAACCGTAATGGAGTTTGACACGAGCGTTGAACTCGACGGGACATTATGATTTTTACGCAAGATAGGGTTTTTACTACTAAAAATCATTTTCGTTGATATTTTTTAATAAACTTGCTTTTATTAAAAAATATCGACGAAAACAAAGAACACAAACAATTTATTCATCTAACTGCCGTACTCAGAGACGTCAATTAAAGTTAAGAAGTAATTAAATGTCATGCTATCCCTGTTTATATCAACAAGAGTGAAAGAGACAACATCAGAGTGTAATAGTACTTAATGTCTTTGAGTACGGCAGTTAATGACCTAAATTCGCTTTAAGTGATAGATAAAGATATAAATTCTGTAAATTGAGATGTAAGCTAAATATTTACCTGAAGATGGGTGACCAAAGTGGCAATTAAGAGCGTTTCCATACTTCGGAGGGCATGTAAAGCCGTCGGTCCCGGCTGTTGTCGATTGACTACAGTCGTTAAAACCAAGTCAGTTCACCAGGGTTAGTCAAGTTCACTACATACTTGACTTGTTTATACAGGGCTTTAAGTATCACTTTTTCAGCCTCTCGGGTGGTTAATCAGTCCATGAAACTGAACAACTTCCCCAAGGAACATAGGTCAAAATACGAAAAAAAAAATGTTGATCTCCAATTCAAAATGCGCTATATGCAGATGAAGTTTGTATTTTTTTAACAGCCTATATACGTCCCCACTGAGGGGCACGGGCCTCCCTTCGAAACACGAAGGGGATTTAGGCCATGGTCCACCACGCTGGCCCAATGCGGGTTGGTGGACCGCTCGTCTTTCAAAAATGATTTTTTCTTGGACGAACGGGTTTCATCACGATGTTTTCCTTCACCGTTGAGCAAGTGATAATTAGAAATCCGTACATAAATCCCAAAAGATGAATTTAGTGGTACAGGCCCGCACCAGGAAGTTTGTATGGGAACTCAAATTTTTTTTTCGTATTTTGACCTATGTTCATTGGGGAAGCTGTTCAGTTTCGTGGTTTGATTAACCACCCGAGAGGTTGAAAGAGAGATACCTAAAGCCCACTTATTATACTACGAGTAGTAGACAAATTATCAAAATTCACTATGCAGTTTAACTAACGAACTTAAGTGAGCCTACGTTACGGAATGAGTAGGCGTGGTGGGCGGGAAGCGCTCTTGTTTAAGTTTCATTTTAATATTTTCAGAATAAGTCAACATTATTTGGTGGTATAACTTTAACATTTCTTTTAAAAATGGCACGTCAATCCATAAAGGTTCGAAGTTCTTTTCCAGGATATTCCCGTATCCCAGTATACGAAACCCACCGCAGCAACATAGTGACAGTCCTGTTCATAAAGGACCTTGCGTTCGTGGACCCGGACGACAACACCCCGCTGCGCACTCTGTGCCAGTACTACCAGAACCCGTGCAACTTCGTCTTCGAAGACGTTACGCTTGACGTCATGTTCAAACAGTTTAAGGACGGTAAGAATATATCTTACGTCATTCTGGAGAAATCTTATGTCATTTTAGGTGAAATCCGTATCATTTTGGGCGATAATTAAGTCATTGTGGAAGAGAACTTCGCCATTTTGGAAGAGAACATAGTCCTTTTCGAAATAATTTAATAATTTCGGGAGAGAATTTGTCACTTTAAGAGAGTGAGTCACTTTTGGGTTAATAACCAGTTGTTTTTTGACATAATGGGACATTTGGTTTTGTTTTTGGTTAAACTGTAGAATTATGTCATTTTAGTGACAAATCTAGTCGTTTTGTCTTTTGTGTCTCGTCATTTTGGGAAGTATTTCACCATCGTCTCAAGTAAGTACCTCGCGTTCGTGGACCGGGACGACAACACCCCGCTGCGCACTCTGTGCCAGTACTACCAGAACCCGTGCAACTTCGTCTTCGAAGACGTCACGCTTGACGTCATGTTCAAACAGTTTAAGGACGGTAAGAATATATCTTACGTCATTCTGGAGAAATCTTATGTCATTTTAGGTGAAATCCGTATCATTTTGGGCGATAATTAAGTCATTGTGGAAGAGAACTTCGCTATTTTGGAAGAGAACATAGTCCTTTTCGAAATAATTTAATAATTTCGGGAGAGAATTTGTCACTTTAAGAGAGTGAGTCACTTTTGGGTTAATAACTAGTTGTTTTTTGACATAATGGGACATTTGGTTTTGTTTTTGGTTAAACTGTAGAATTATGCCATTTTAGTGACAAATCTAGTCGTTTTGTCTTTTGTGTCTCGTCATTTTGGGAAGTATTTCACCATCGTCTCAAGTAAGTACCTCGCGTTCGTGGACCGGGACGACAACACCCCGCTGCGCACTCTGTGCCACTATCAGAACCCGTGCAACTTCATCTTCGAAGACGTCTCGCTTGACGTCATGTTCAGACAGTTTAAGGACGGTAAGATCAGACCCTATACAGTTTAGTGTCTTTTAGAGTCATTTTGGGTGAGAACTAAGTCATTTTGCATGAGATCTAAGTCATTTTGCATGAGCACTTAGTACTACCAGAATCCGTGCAACTTCGTCTTCGAAGACGTCATGCTTGACGTTATGCTCAGAAAATTTAAGGACGTAAGATTAGACCCTATAGATAGAGTTAAGTGTCTTTTAGTGTTATTTTGAATGAGAACTAAGTCATTTTGCATGAGATCTAAGTCATTTTGCATGAGAACTTAGTCATATTGGAAGAGAACTTAGTCATTTTCGAAAGAGTTTAAACACACACAAGCATTTTGTTAGGATGCTATCATTTTCTAAGAAGTCTTAGTTACTTTGGGAAAGAGTTTGTGATTTTAGGAGAGTGTGTCACTTTTGGGGTAATAACTATTTATTTTTTAACATGATGGACCATTTTGTTTTGGCTCTTGGTTAAACTGTAGAAATATGCCATTTTGGTGACATATCTAGCGGTTTTGTCATTTGTATCTCGTCTTTTTGGGAAGTATTTGACCGTCGTCTTGAGTTACTATAATGGCTATCAAGTATGCGAGCTGCATAGTGACAGTCCTGTTCATAAAGGACTTAGCGTTCGTGGACCCAGACGACAACACCCCGCTGCGCACTCTGTGCCAGTACTACCAGAACCCGTGCAACTTCGTCTTCGAAGACGTCATGCTCAGACAGTTTAAGGACGGTAAGATTATACCCTATACAGTTTACGTGTATTTTTGGGTGAGTAAATGACTAAGTTATCGTGCAAAGCGACTAAGTTCTCATGCTTCAAGACTAAGTTATCGTGCAAAATAACTAAGTTCTCGTGCAAAATGACTAAGTTCTCATGACTAAGTTTTCGTGCAAAATGACTAAGTTCTTGTGCAAAATGACTAAGTTCTCCGCCACAATGACAAAGTTTTCTTCAAAAATGACGAAGTTCTTTCCTAAACAAACTTCCACGCTGGATTAAAAGGGCCAGCTGCCAACTCTTGAGAGGCTTAGTGCAAAAGCCAGTAAGTGGGACGTTATGGTTATGCTTTATCGTGGACGAATGGTTGACAACCTATCACCATAGGGATGTTGACAGTGTTTGATTTTATGAATTATCTTCTTATATATAAAAATGAATCACTAAATCTGTTGGTAAGCGCAAAACTCGAGAACGGCTAGACCGATTTGGATGATTCTTTTTTTGTTGTGTTCCTTATTGTCAGGAGAAGGTTCTTATGAAAGAAAAAACTAAAAAAGTGCCACGGGGACGAAGTCCCGGGCGGAATGCTAGTCTTATATATAAAAATGAATCACTAAATCTGTTGGTAAGCGCAAAACTCGAGAACGGTTGGACCGATTTGGATGATTCTTTTTTTGTTGTGTTCCTTATTGTCAGGAGAAGGTTCTTATGAAAGAAAAAACTAAAAAAGTGCCACGGGAACGAAGTCCCGGGCGGAAAGCTAGTCTTATATATAAAAATGAATCACTAAATCTGTTGGTAAGCGCAAAACTCGAGAACGGCTGGACCGATTTGGATGATTCTTTTTTTGTTGTGTTCCTTATTGTCAGGAGAAGGTTCTTATGAAAGAAAAAACTAAAAAAGTGCCACGGGGACGAAGTCCCGGGCGGAAAGCTAGTCTTATATATAAAAATGAATCACTAAATCTGTTGGTAAGCGCAAAACTCGAGAACGGCTGGACCGATTTGGATGATTCTTTTTTTGTTGTGTTCCTTATTGTCAGGAGAAGGTTCTTATGAAAGAAAAAACTAAAAAAGTGCCACGGGAACGAAGTCCCGGGCGCAAAGCTAGTTGTATATAAAACGAAAAAATATACTAGAAATATATTAATATCCGAAAACAGCATTAAAATTGGTTTATAAATGAACAAGTTATTAGCATTTATATTAACGTAAGGACTAGCTATCTCGTTTTGTGAGGAGAGCTAGCTATCTCGTTTTTACCTACGCAAACAAATTGCGGTGACGTCACGTGCCAGTAAGTGCATCTCTTTTTAGTTTTTTGACAGTTCCCCCCTCTATTGAAATTTATCAACTTGTAACTTTTTTATTTCTCAATAGTTTCCAAAAATTATTTCGGTTTTGGGATTTGGATTCAGTTCCTTTTTAAGATTAACAATAAAAAAATATAGTCAACATCCCTATCATACTCATTTTTATGTCTCTAAAAAATGTCAAACGTGGCATAAGTCAAGGACTGTGGGCATTACTAAATTAATAGGCGGTTTCGTTACCTTCTTTTATAATACTAATTAACATTACACACTCAAAGGCCTACACTAAGGTCCCTTGTGTCGTGCGTCCCTTGGAACATACACTAAGACAGACACCATTTTATTTTAGCACAATGGGAAACGTTTTTTTAATAAACTCCTCTAATTCTGACCCCACAGGTCACAAAGGTCACATGGCCTTTGTCCATCGCATCAATAACGAAGGTGAAGGCGACCCGTTCTATGAAACCATCGGATTGGTGACCTTAGAAGACGTCATCGAGGAAATGATACAAGCGGAGATTATTGATGAAACTGACGTGTTCAGTGAGTAATTAGTTCAATCCGATTTTCAACCTTAGGTAGTGGTAATATGGTTTTATGTCGTAGTTCAGTTAATAGCCTATGTTTTAAAGTAAAGTTCATTTTAATTTGAACCTTATTGCAATAGAAATAGTGCCCTTGCAATTGTTGAATTAAATATTATATCTACACTAAGGGGCCATCCATAAATTATGTCACACAAATTTCATGATTTTTTTGACCCCCTTGTCACAGCTCGTCACATTAGTAAGACTCCCCCCTCCCTAGCGTGACGTCACAAATTTTGCATATTTTCCATTTTTCGTAATTTTCTAATAAAAACAGTACTTAATAGAGTTGCTATTTTTTTGGGAACTCAAAACTCACTGTCTTAACTTAACCAAAGTAAAAACGTAAAAAGAGTGCTTGGGACTGAGAATGTTAAGTTTGTCGTAAATAGTTAACGCGTTTTAAATACTCATAACACATTTTGAAATGTGACGTCACGAAATTAATGATCCTTCCCACCCCCTTGTCACACAATGTCACACTTTGTCAACTTCCCCCCCCCCTCCCCTTAACGTGTGACGTTATTTATGGATGGTCCGTAATATTGTGAAGATGAAAGATTTTATTGTTTGGTTGTATTGAATAGGCTCCGAATCCGAAACTACTGGACCAATTTTAAAAATTCTTTCGCCATTAGAATGCTTCATTAGCTCTGAGTTACATATTCCCATTTGAACGAAGTCCCGGGCGGAATACTAGTTATAAAATACTTTTGTTGTTACGTTTAAGGTTATGTTATCTTTACTCTCATGAAATAATCTGCGGTCATCTGATTTGCCTTTGTAAGAGAAGTGTTTTTTTAAATAATTTCATATACAGTGTATCTATCCATCGCTAAGATCGACTACAATAAATTATTTTTCCCATAAACGTCAAGTTAATATTTACCTACTTTGACACTACGCAAAGTACCGTAAAACCACACCTCGCGCGCGCCATGCGCCTCTGTTAGAATGCTGGTTTTCGTGTTTTACGCCGTTATCATTGTTTGTTATTGAATAATTGAATGTATTCGATTACATAATGTCATTTTGAAAATAAAATATCAAGCCTTAACACGTAAAAAAATTTAAAATTTTCCTGAGGAAAATTCCTTTAAAAAATCATTCAAAATTATGGTCTGAGTTCAGGGTTCCACTTTTTTCTAATCTGTATGTCGCTAGAATCACCCCCTAACTAACATGTTGCAATTGTATTATTTACTTTCATTTATTTACAAAGCGTACATTTATTTTTACAGGATAATCCTAAGTCATTATAATCCTTATTTTCCTTTCCAGTGGACAACCGCACGAAGCGTCGTCGCAACCGTCCCGCGAACAAACTGCAAGACTTCGCTGCATTCGCGGAGAGACATGAGAACCAACGCATACACATCTCGCCGCAGCTCACTCTAGCCACCTTCCAGTTCCTTAGCACCAGTAAGTCAGTAATCAAAAAGGCCGCTTTCGCAAAAAAGCCGCTTTCGCAAAGGCCGATTTCGCAAACATGGCAGCCTTTACAGAGAAACCCGAAAACCCGCAGCTTACTCTAGCCACCTACCGGCCTGGTAGGTTGTCAATAAAGTTACCTTCGCAGAGACACCTAAATTAAAAGGCTGCATTCGCAAAATGCTGCTTTAACAAAAAAGCTGACTTTACAAAGAGACACGAAAATCAGCATACGCGTCTTACCGCAGCTCAATTCAATTCTTTATTGCTTCCATGTGTATATTGTGTTCTTACAAACGTTTGCTTATGTGTCAACATGAAACCCTGTTAGGGCACTGCAATAGTCAATTCTTTGATTTTATATAATATAAATAAGGATGTATAACATTTTATACATCCTAGCCATGGTTACCTTCCAGTTTTTAGTTTGCCTTAGCACCAGTAAGGCAATAGGTTCACTCGGCAAAAAGGCCGCCTTCGCAAAAGGCCACCTTAGCCAAAAGACGTACAGAATAAATATAAATTCCTATAAATGTAATCATACTAAGATAGTTATTTGCTTTTCCCTCACGTATGTCGGCGGGAGTGTATGATAAATGTTTTTTTTTTCAGGTGTTGAAGCTTTCCGACCCGACACAGTATCAGAAACAGTTCTCCGTCGCCTTTTGAAACAGGATGTCATACAATATATCAAGATAAAGGGAAAAAATAAAAAGGACCCCTGTACTTATGTCTTCCATCAGGGCAAGCCGGTAAGATATCTTCTATACTCTTAGACCATACACTCTATAGAAATACTCCGATTTATGATGTCACAGCACTTTTGAAAAATATGCAAACATGTGAGTTCCTACAAGATAGTACTTTAGCGCCATCTCTTTCTGCGTAACCCATTTTTTGATGTCACGATTTTCAATTCGTGACAAACAAAGCGTTTGATCTGCAGCTTCTGTCAGTCATTACGGTTTTTAAGGTTTTTTGCATAAAGTTTATTCGTTTTTGTGGTGAATTTGTGAGAAAAGAGATTCCATTAGTTAACTTGATGTACAGCTTTTGTACAGTGAAGAATGGTTGGGTGCAGGGAAGGTGTAAACTATTGCTATCTAAAAGGGGCGCGCTCCTGGCTCCGTCTATAGAGTGTATGGTCTAAGTCTATACTAAAAGAGAAAAGGTTTGATTGTTTGTTTGTTTGCATTGAATAGGCTCCGAAACTACTGGAACGATTTGAAAAATTCTTTCA
Organism: Aproaerema taeniolella; assembly: GCA_949987775.1. NCBI lineage: Eukaryota > Metazoa > Arthropoda > Insecta > Lepidoptera > Gelechiidae > Aproaerema > Aproaerema taeniolella. Next base: position 3,255,912 of record OX465271.1, read on the forward strand.
CCATTAGAATGCTACATTATCTTTGAGTAATTTAGGCTACTTAATTTTCCCCAATTCCAAAATCCCGGGCAGAATGTAAGTTCCCATTCGTAATAACCATTTCCTACTCAAAGGAAATCTGATCGCACAAGTTGAACGAAGAGGCGAATTTTTAAACTAATATTTCGACCTTAGCTATGGTCTTTAGGAAAAATTGCTCTCAAGTGTTTTTAAGTGATCGTCTGTGTGTGTCTGTGCGTGGAGGTGTGTGTGTGTGTCTGTATGTGTATCGCTAACAGGCTGTATGTGTGTGTAGGTGGACTACTTCGTGTTGATCCTGGAGGGCCGCGTGGAGGTGTGTGTGTGTGTGTCTGTATGTGTATCGCTAACAGGCTGTATGTGTGTGTAGGTGGACTACTTCGTGTTGATCCTGGAGGGCCGTGTGGAGGTGTGTGTGTGTGTGTGTGTGTGTGTGTGTCTGTATGTGTCTGTATGTGTATCGCTAGCAGGCTGTATGTGTGTGTAGGTGGACTACTTCGTGTTGATCCTGGAGGGCCGTGTGGAGGTGTGTGTGTGTGTGTGTCTGTATGTGTCTGTATGTGTCTGTATGTGTATCGCTAACAGGCTGTATGTGTGTGTAGGTGGACTACTTCGTGTTGATCCTGGAGGGCCGCGTGGAGGTGTGTGTGTGTGTCTGTATGTGTATCGCTAACAGGCTGTATGTGTGTGTAGGTGGACTACTTCGTGTTGACCCTGGAGGGCCGCGTGGAGGTGTGTGTGTGTGTCTGTATGTGTATCGCTAACAGGCTGTATGTGTGTGTAGGTGGACTACTTCGTGTTGATCCTGGAGGGCCGCGTGGAGGTGTGTGTGTGTGTGTCTGTATGTGTATCGCTAACAGGCTGTATGTGTGTGTAGGTGGACTACTTCGTGTTGACCCTGGAGGGCCGCGTGGAGGTGTATGTGTGTGTCTGTATGTGTATCGCTAACAGGCTGTATGTGTGTGTAGGTGGACTACTTCGTGTTGATCCTGGAGGGCCGCGTGGAGGTGTGTGTGTGTGTGTCTGTATGTGTATCGCTAACAGGCTGTATGTGTGTGTAGGTGGACTACTTCGTGTTGATCCTGGAGGGCCGCGTGGAGGTGTGTGTGTGTGTGTGTCTGTATGTGTATCGCTAACAGGCTGTATGTGTGTGTAGGTGGACTACTTCGTGTTGATCCTGGAGGGCCGCGTGGAGGTGTGTGTGTGTGTGTGTCTGTATGTGTATCGCTAACAGGCTGTATGTGTGTGTAGGTAGACTACTTTGTGTCGATCCTGGAGGGCCGCGTGGAGGTGTGTGTGTGTGTGTATGTGTATCGCTAACAGGCTGTATGTGTGTGTAGGTGGACTACTTCGTGTTGATCCTGGAGGGCCGCGTGGAGGTGTGTGTGTGTGTGTGTCTGTATGTGTATCGCTAACAGGCTGTATGTGTGTGTAGGTAGACTACTTTGTGTCGATCCTGGAGGGCCGCGTGGAGGTGTGTGTGTGTGTGTGTATGTGTATCGCTAACAGGCTGTATGTGTGTGTAGGTAGACTACTTTGTGTCGATCCTGGAGGGCCGCGTGGAGGTGTGTGTGTGTGTGTATGTGTATCGCTAACAGGCTGTATGTGTGTGTAGGTGGACTACTTCGTGTTGATCCTGGAGGGCCGCGTGGAGGTGACGGTGGGTCGTGAGAACCTCGTGTTCGAGGCGGGGCCCTTCACGTACTTCGGGGTGCAAGCCCTCACGCAGAATGTTGGCGTTGGTGAGTATTGAAGTTAATTTAACAAAACCTTTTTTTTTACCAGCCCATATACGTCCCCACTGAGGGGCACGGGCGTCCCTTTGAAACACAGGGGATTTAGTCCATAGTCCACTACGTTGGCCCAATGCGAGTTGGTGGACCGCTCGTCTTTCGATAATGAATTTTTTGGACGGGCGCGTTTCGTCACGATGTTTTCTTTCACCGTTGAGTAAGTGATAATTAGAAATCTGTACATAAGTCTGAAAAGACGATGTTAGTGGTACAGGCCCGCACTAGGATTTGAACCCGCGACCTTTGGATTACAAGTCTGGCTCATTACCAACTGGGCTATCAAAAAACATACTGTAGACAAACGCTTTTGAAAACGAAGACGGTTCGTTTTTAACTTATTAATCTTAATACAGAAAATAAGTATATTATCTAAATCACTTAACATGGCATTATGCATACACAAACTTACACATGCACTTAAACACACACACACATTCTAAAACACTCACACTAACATACTAATACACCCACGCACACTTTAAAACACACACGTGCACACTTACACACGCATGCTAACGCAAAGTGAGAGTTTTGGAGGTGTATTATGATACGCTCGCAACACATTTACGCGCACATGCACACCCACCCATTGATAGTGGACAGTAGGCCAAAAGTCTTTATACCTCGTATCTTATTTAAAATAGCTCAACCTATAATGTCATAGACTAAGTATACACTACGTTTATAGACTGCGGCCGAGCGTGTCACCGAAAGGGACAGAAAATATTAGTACTGCGCTTTAATGTGCTGTCATCTTACCAGCCCATATACGTCCCCACCTCAGACCACGGGCTTCCCTTCGAAACACGAATGGGATTTAGGCCATAGTCCACCACGCTGGCACAATGCGGGTTGGTGGACCGCTCGTCTTTCGAAAATAAATTTTCTTGGACGGGCGGGCGGGTTTCATCACGATGTTTTCCTGCATTTAAGTATTACGTAAGCCATATAGGGCGGCGGGGGGGGTCTTTGCTTTGCTTATTTTTGATGACATGGGGGTTGGGAGGTCTAGATGGTGATTACGTCAGCATTAGTAATTTATTTTTTTACATAAATGGCAACCCACACATTGTCTATGCTTGAAAACGAAGCACATTTTCGGGGATTCCCACAAATTTTTTCGTAAGCATGGGAGAGGGGGGGGGGTAAGAGCTTTGCTTACTTTTGCTGACAAGGGGGAGGGGGGAGTAAATAAATGTAATAAATCTGCTTACGTAATACTTGAACGTCCCCTCACCGTTAGCAAGTGATAATTAGAAATCCGTACATAAATCCGAAAAGACGAATTTAGTGGTACAGGGCCGCACCAGGATTTGAACCCGCGACCTTCGGATTACAAGTCTGGCTCATTACCAACTGGGCTATCAATGGCTATAATGTGCTATAATAATCCGTACGAATTAACTGTGCACGTCACGCTGTATTTTTAACACAGCGCGAGGTGCACAGTTAATTGGTACGGGTTACAGCACAGTAAAGTGCTGGCGAAAAAACCGGCACGCGCTAAGGGACAACAAATTCCCAGCATTATCTCTTTTTAGCCGACTTAAAAAAAAGGAGGAGGTTCTCAATTCGGGTGTTTTTTTTATGTTTGTTACCTTAAAAATCCGTCATTTGTAAACCGATTTCAAAAATTTTTTTTTTGTTCGGAAGCATTTACTTCCAGATTGATCCCATAAAATTTTTATCGAAATCGCTTCAGTAGTTTAGGTCAAAAATATAAAAAACTGAAAGCGGTCATATATGTGGATGATAATAGGTCATCAATGTAAACGAAGCAAAAACGACGTTGTTCCCTGAGACTTTTAAGTGGTTTTTTGGGACTCCTTTGTGTCCTAGGGGTCCTTTGTGTCCTGGGGCTCTACCGGTTAGTGGCTGGTAGAGTATATTACCACCACACCGTCAAAAAAAAAATTCCTCTCTATTTACCATATTCCGCTATGAATTCACCTATTTACTGTTTTACCCGTAACCACTACTTACTCGTGAACATAGTTTTAAAAACTTGTTTCACCCTTTTTGAAGACGGGTGAATTTTTTGTTAAATTTTTTTATTTTCACGTGCAATTGATATAATTTTGTCCTTATCTGTGCGACCAAAAAAGAAGATATCCAGCAGTCTATACCTTTTCTCTGTCTACGTATAATGCCTAATGTTTAATCTAATAACCAATGCATTTTGAACGTGACGTCAAGTGATTCGAGAACCTTATGATGCTCTGTCTACCCCGATAGGGATATACGGCGTGAGTGTGTGTATGTTAACCTAAAATAATAACATTTTGTTTGTCTTTTACATCGTAGCTGAGTCGCCAACCCCTTCAGCTATGGGTTCCCTCCAAAACATCAACATGGATGCCATGTTACGTCACACCTTCGTCCCTGACTACTCCGTAAGGGCCATCACCGAGCTGTACTACCTTACTGTTAAAAGGTAAAATTGTATGTGGTGACTTTAAACATCCTACTAATAATACTAATAAAAGGTAAAATTGTATGTGGTGACTTTAAACATCCTACTAATAATCTTAACTAATAAAATTTCCGTTTTTTATACAACATTTTTTGTAAACTGAATTTCTCATACTAACGTTTTTGGACTTTTCTCGAGAATGCGAAATACAAATTTAACAAAATTTTATGAGAAGGTTTAGACAACATTAAGTTAATTATTATCATACTTAGTGGCTCTCGCTGTTCTTAACCGATCAGTGAGGTTAAGCAACGTACTCAGACAGGGAACCTGATGGGTGACCAAAGTGGCAATTTATCAGGAGCGTATCCGTGCTTCGGAGGACACGTTAAGCAGTCGGTCCCGGCTGTTGTCGATTGACTACAGTCGTTAAAACCAAGTCAGAGGCCATTGCGCGGTTTGAAAACTCTGACACCAGGGTTAGCCAAGTTTTTTTTTTATTATAAGATGGGTTAACTCTTGACCTCAATCTTGACCATAAGGTCAAAGATAAGGTCGACGATGGAGCGAGTTAACCCAGAAAATGCCTATTAGGCACTGGTACTCCTACGCACCGACGGAACACAGCAAGCTGTTTGGCGTCGGACTTCGGTAGGAGGGTGGTCGCGAACCAGACGGCCCTTTACAGAGCCTACCACACCGCATGAGACCAGAGGACGACAATTCAGATACAGAAGAAATTGAGGTGTCGTTGCCTGGGATGGATTATTAAGGAGGCAGGTCTCATTTGTGTTTCCTTAGTCGCCTCTTACGACACCCACGGAAAGAAATAGGGTGGTGTTATTCGAAACCGATCACCACACGGTGTAAACTTTTTTGGACTTTTCTCGAGAATGCGAAATCCAAATTTAACTAAATTTTGTGAGAAGGTTTGGACAACATTAAGTTAATTTTCATCATACTTAGTTTATTGAAAGTTGTAACTGTAACAACGGCACAGCAAAAATAAGCAATGAAACGGGCAACGGATGAAACGAGCTATAAGTATTTGAGCGTCACTTTCAGTAATAAACCCAAAGTAAATATTTATTATTTTATTCAAAATCTCCGTTATATAATAATAATAATAATAATAATAATAAAAATCTTTATTAATAAAACTGTAAAACAAATTATTTTAAAACTAAACACATACAAAATAAAGGTCAATATAATTACAAACGTGCCTGAACTAGGATATACCTGTGTCTCAGGCGAAGGAGGGCTTAATACAAAGTTATTAAAATCACAAGCAAAACATTATTCTTATTAGTTATTACACTACACCTACAAAAATTTGACAATAACATATAAATAGATATTTTTGACTTAATTAATACTAACTTACCTATTCATTAACCTATTTTACAACAGTTAATAATTTCTCGGTATCTTCGTAGCATACATAGGCGTATATAGGGGGGGGGGCCGGGTGGGCCGTGCCCACCCCAGTATGGTCTAGGGCCCACCCCAGAATATTGGGCTACCAATTCGAAATTCTATAATTGATGCCAAAATACTGATAACTTCACAGAAAAATCATTTAAAAAAAATATCTACAGCTGAGAAATCTACATACTTACTTATTATTACATACTATAATACTGTATTAGTTACTCTTGAATACACAGCGTATTAAGCTAGAGTACATTTAAATTTCGCCAGGCTCGCGGCCCCCCCTAGAAAATAAGCCTAGATACGCCAATGGTAGCATAGTTTTTTAAGTTCATCTGTAATTATTTTCTTAGTGCTACTGTACGTAAGAGAATATATGGCCAGATTGGCGTTTAATCTATTGTACAGTAGGGGCCCTAAGAACACATGGAATCTAGAGGAGAAGGCACATTTTGTAGTCGGGTTTTGTGGACAAGCAATATCTTTCCGTCTTTTGTTAGTAATTTCAGTGCTAAATGGAAGTGAAGCGTGCTGTTTGAGGACTGATTGCAATATAAACAATTGCCTGACTGTAAGTACCTGGCATGATTTATAGAGAAGTTCAGTAGGGAAGAGAAAGGGCCGAAAAGTGGACACTTTTAGAATAGCTCTTTGAGCTCGCTCGACGGTTAAAATTGAGGTCTTACCAGAGCCTCCCCATGAGGTAATGCAGTACGTCAATAGTGACTGGCACAAAGCAAAGTAAACTTGCCTGATAATCTGTGGGTCGGCAATAGAGCGCAGTTTTTTAAAAACAAATATCAACTTGCGTATTCTACCACTTAATGCTTCGATGTGGGGTTTAAATGATAGTGTATGGTCAATGAGAACACCTAGATATTTCATTACACTAGTAGTTCCAATTGTTGGGCAGTCGCATAGTGTCTCTTTAGGGTCTTTACAGCGGTGAGCGTGAAGTATGGGGTGAGTTGAAGTGACATTAGAAGCACGCATTGAAAACTTTATGAATTTGGTTTTATCTGCATTAAGGGTGACCAAAGCTTTAAATAAAATAAAATAAAACATTTTAGTAACAGCTGTTCAATCAAATCAATTAACTGCCAGCCAATATAAGAAACTTAGACAGCTTACCAACTTTTTGTAATCGACTGAAAGTTTTTCTAATTAAAAATAGTTTCTATAATCTCAAAGAGTATTTTGAATTTAAGTTTATAAGTTGAAATTGTTTAGTTTTTTTTTCGTTGTTGTTTATATAATAAAAGTATAGGCATGAGTTCCTAATAAGCACCTAGTTATTATAAGTTGCAGTGCCCTTACAGGGTTTATGTGCGCTCTAGTTTATATTGTAAGACCCATTGTACACCACATAAAGCAATAAACGATTATGATTATGATTATTATGAATGTTTTCCAAATCTTCCTACAAAATTTTGTTAAATTTGGATTTCGCATTTCTGAAAAAAATCCAAAAAACGTTAGTATGAAAAAATGAGTTTTTAACAAATATTGTATGGAAACGCCAATATCGTAGGTAAGGACCTAACGCATAGCAAATAAATAAAAATCTTGTAAAAACTTTCCTCTCAGATCTCTCTACTTGGCTGCTAAGCGAGCGACTCTCATGGAGAAGGGAGCTTTATCTAAGGGCGCGACACACGAACAGTTCGACACAGAGGTCGATAAGGTTAGTACAGTAATAGATTTTTCAACGCGTTTGCTCATAAAGTGGGTCTTATGTCATTGTTTTAAGGTTCATAATGATATGTTTTACCCAGCCCGTGAGTAATAAAATTAAAAGCACTAGTACGTAATGTTTTTTTTTTCTAAATTTCAGAAAAGAGATCAGATTTTTTTTTTATTTGAAATTAAGTGTAAATATTAAACTATTTGTAAATAAAAATATAATTCCACTAAATCATTTAAATTTCACTGAAAATTATCATTTATTTATGCTAAAACGTGAAAATATGTAGTTAAGTATTTTTTTATTATTTGGCTGTATGGCATACGAAAAAAGAAAAAAAAAAAATCGCGCCTCTTTTCAGATGTTTTCACTTAGTTTTCACAAACGGCATTTGTATTCAACAGATTGTTATTATTGTCAGAAATACAACACAAAAAATATTTTCTTCAAGTGCAGAATAGGAAACCTACGTGCGTACACCGTCAGAAATACTTTCCGAGGTGCAACATGCAAGTGATAGTTTGTTGCCGTCAATATCAAAGGAAAGCTTTTACTTATTTATTTCCTCACAAATTTGTTGATAAACGTCGTATGACACGCGTGCGCATTGGATATTACATTCTCGGCTCCATTGAGCCCTCGCCTTCGGCTCGGGCTCTAAACTCGCCTCTAATGTAATATCCAACGTAGCACACTTGTAGCGTAATGTACTATTGTATTTCAAAAATGCCTTTAAAGCTTAACAAACTTTTTTGCTCAAAACTTCTTTTACGTTCTTGGTAAGCGACTATATAACGACTGCAACAAGAAGTTGAACATATACCATATGTCGTTTTACGAATGCCGAACAGTAATAATCAAATGGCTGAAAGATCTGAACTATGGCGAAACGGAAAAAAATACTTACGATAATATGTTGATCAAACAAAACACAAGAATGAGTATACATACACACACACACACACACACACACACACACACACACACACACACACACACACACACACACACACACACACATACATATACACACATAATTAAGTAAAGTTGTATTCTGTACTTCTTTCAATTCGAGAGAGGGGGCCAGGAAACCATAGCACAGGGAATCCTAGTTTGGAATCCTGTCTCCCGCTTACATAAAATAGTATGCTAAGAATGCATATTAAGAACTATATAAATTGTGCAATTATGTATTTGGGAGAAATAAAGTATTTTTATTGTTATTATTATTATTTTTAAAAACGCGTTACATCTATACGCCTATTTATTTTACAATTTGAACACTGGGCTTTACGCAGAGTTAACATTAAAGTTTCGCGTGACGTCACGCCTCGGTAATATTTTTACTTAGAAGTGACGTCACAAGCCCCCACTCCGGAACTTTGATGCTCTTTATCTTTGTAGTTTTTTGTTAATTTGTTCAAGCGAAAAATATGTGTCCCGTATATTTGGACGGTCTAACGGACGGACTAAACAGAACGCCATTTTTTTATGTAGTCGTCACGTCATCCCTATTTCGTATTGCCAAAGATAAATAGCTCAAGTTTCCTTGGTATTCAGCCTATACAGGGCTTTAGGTATCTCTCTTTCAACCTCTCGGGTGGTTAATCAGTCCATGAAACTGAATAACTTTCCCAAGGAACATAGGTCGAAATACGAAAAAAAAATTCAAGTTCCCATACAAACTTCAAGCATATAGTGCATTTTGTATGGGAGATCAAATTTTCTTTCTCGTATTTTGACCTATGTTCCTTGGGGAAGTTGTTCAGTTTCACGGACTGATTAACCACCCGAGAGGTTGAAAGAGAG
>OX465271.1:3265262-3426973 GCA_949987775.1 Aproaerema taeniolella
AGAAAAATCTTTATTTTATAGGACATTCAGGATGTCACTTAAAACAAGTCAAGATTACAATGAAATACATACAAACATACATTAAACGATTTAAATACATACATACGCATTCGTACCTCTGATCCTACTGACTCTACGCCTATTCGCAAAGGTGCAGTCTTCCTCAGAGAAGAACAGGCAAGAAACTCTGAGGTTGCTCTTTTAAATCGCATTACAAATTTTCTTATTTACTAATTTTAAATAAATCTGAAATAACTCTAGAGCTGAGCAGTTCATTCCCATGGCTGCCTGTCTGATAGATAATCAGAAATTTTGTAATAGCCCTTTTTGCAAAGTTTTTGTTTAATCACTGTCTTAAATTTATCCATAGGTAAATTTTGAATACACATGGGAATCTTATTATAGAAACGTATACATTGACCCATAAAAGAGTTCGTGACCTTGTGGAGACGACTGTCTAGTACATCCAGTTTATGCTTGGTCCTTGTATTAACATTGTGCCTATCGCTATTTTTCTTAAACAAATGTTCATTTTTCTTCACATATAAAAGATTGTCACATATTATTGGGATGCAAAAGTCAAAATATCTATTTCTTTGAACATTTGTCTAAGAGACATTCTAGGTATATATATACACTGGGCGTCAAAAATAAGTAGTACAGTTTTAAAATTGCGATTTCTCCCAAACTATAAAACTTAGACCTTTGAAACAAAAAAGGTTAAAAAGAAAATTTAATCTTATTCAATAAAAACTTCATGCATTATAAGAACTTATAATGCTTGACTTTAAAAGTAGGGTATTATTGGGCATTCTAATTCACTTTTTTCAAAAACCAGTTCACTTCACTCCGTTTGCTCCACTTCGTTCCGCACTCCGTTTCGTGAACTGGTGTTTTAAAAAAAGTGAATTAGAAAGCCCAATAATACAATTATGAAATGAACCTATGCTAACACTTACCACATCAAACGGCAGCGAATGCGTTTCCTCCCGGCGGCCCGTTCCCATTTCCCATACAGCAGCAACAACAATAATTGTCTATTTCTATGTCTTATCACTAATTTTGCGAGAACACTTTTTGCGGAATCGTTATTTTCATAAAAACTGGAAATATTAGGTTTTAGTCACAAATTTCGCGAGATGTATGACTATAAAATTTAAAATGATAATTTTCATTAGAGAAACCAACTAAATCGTATTACACATTTACGAGATTTTCATACTTGAATGAGGGTTTCTGATCAATCAAAACTGGATCCTAACGTTAATTGTTGAGGCTTTTCAACTGACCAGAACTGGTTCCTCTCAAATCAAAACCCCATGCTTTCCTCTCAATTTTAGTTGGTTTTTCTAAGGAAAACTGAATTACGTAAATACCTTCTATGTCAGGTACTAAGCACATTTTCAAGGTTTACATAATTGAATGAGGGTCTCCCACCAGTTGAAACTGGATCCCAACTTTACATGTTTAGGCTTTTCAACTGACTAGAGCTGTTTCCTCTCAATAAAAACCTTGTGCTTTTCCCACCCTAGACAAGTACTTACGCGTAAATATTAGGTTTTAGTCACAAATTTCGCGAGATGTATGACCATAAAATTTAAAATCATAACTTTCATTAGAAATACCAACTAAATCGTATTACACATTTACGAGATTTTCATACTTGAATGAGGGTTTCTGATCAATCTAAACTGGATCCTAACGTTAATTGTTGAGGGTTTTCAACTGACCAGAACTGGTTCCTCTCAAATCAAAACCCCATGCTTTCCTCTCAATTTTAGTTGGTTTTTCTAAGGAAAACTGAATTACGTAAATACCTTCTATGTCAGGTACTAAGCACATTTTCAAGGTTTACATAATTGAATGAGGGTCTCCCACCAGTTGAAACTGGATCCCAACTTTACATGTTTAGGCTTTTCAACTGACTAGAGCTGTTTCCTCTCAATAAAAACCTTGTGCTTTTCCCACCCTAGACAAGTACTTACGCGTAAATATTAAATTACACAATCACAAATTTCGCGAGATTTCACGTAACTCCACAATCATGATTTTCTTGAAAATGCAAATCAAAAACGATATCGGCACACATTACAAAGATTTTTAATATTGAATGAGGGTTTCCGGTCAATCAAAACTGGATCCTAACATCAATTGTTGAGGCTTTTCAACCGACCAGAACTGGTTCCTCTCAAATCTAAAACCTGGTGCTTTTCCCACGCTTTTGACTGTGTTTTCAAACGAAAACGAAATGTAGAAACCGACGCGGTTGGAGTTACGAATACACTAACGCTTTGCAGCTATGCTTCCCGAATCTGATTAGTAAGCATTTGAGTTACTATTTACAATAAAGGTTGTCACACACCACATGCGAGCGATAATTTATCTTCTTCACGCTTTTGTTTCACAGATTTTCATTATTTCTGTTTATTTTCTACTAAAATTGAATTTGTGTAAACACTATAATCGTATATTAACATGTTCAATAATAGTTATTTTTAACAATTCAGTGGATTATCATTAGATAACAAACATTATTTAAAATCTCTTAATCAAATAATACCATTTATTGTCTTACGTAATATCAACAAAATAATCTCTAGATGTTTAACTACCTATTTATGATAATTGTATAAAAAATAAATGTCACTAGTATTTTAAACATTTTCAATCAAACCCCCACTAAACCTTTTTTAAATATATACTAATAAAATAATTATTTTTTTCCTAATCATGATGAATATAAAAAATATATTAAAAAATAGCTTTATCTTAGTGTATCCCAGCTTTATCTCACAATTTAGTTCCCAAGAGTCACCGAGAGTTCCACATACTCGTAAGTATTATAGCTTTACCTGTAGATTAAATTACTAAGACGTTGCAGTTAGTCTACAAACCCGCAGGTGGACAAATAAATAATAAGACTCAGTTCACATAAGTAGTGAATACAGATATTTCAAAGAGGGTAGGCAGGGAAATTTAAGACAAGAGAACATTTTATTTTTGTTTGTAGTTTTATTCAACTAGTAAAAGGGTATGTTAATGGAATTTACACGTTTGAAGATAATGAAATTAGTAAAACAACCACGCATACAGATATTTTGAAAAGGGTAGGTAGAGAAATTTAAGACAAGAATACATTTTATTTTTAATTTTATTTTTAATAGTTTTATTAAACTAATAAAAGTCGAATTTACTTTTCACAAATCGAAAATATTTTTTTTCTTACGAACTTATTATAATGTATATTGTATCCTACTGTCAGCTACTGTTTACTGTTGTCATCTAATGTCCACTATTGTCAAGTATTGTCTTGTTTTCTCCGAAATGCATGATGTCAAAATAATTCTCTGAATCAAACTCATGGAAATATCTTTTTGAAATAGGTATATAAAGTTATGTATACGTAAAGGTTAAATGTAATGCAGAACGTTTTTTGTAAGTTTCATAATTGTCATTATAGGATGAACGTGCCCTAAGTCGTATTAGTCGAATGAGAACTAAGTATCAGATTCTTTTCCACGGTTCATGGGAAAGTAGTGATTTGCTGTCGCAAACTATTTCTAACAGCAGAAGTTACTTTTGCTGACTTTATTAATTTTCAGGGATAGTAAACATTACATGGTTTTATAAATTTTAAAAACCTAACATTTTGTTCTAACATAATGTTTGCATATTAATTATTTATTAAAGACATTTTTAAATACGTAAGATACCAAAATTTACTAATATCTATCTATCTATATAATACAAGAAATTTATAAAAAAAAATTGTTTTATTTTTTCACTGCAAAACATGTAACTTTTTAATTTTTAGGTTTCCCGTAAATACTTACTAGTAAATACATACTATTAAGTTTGGTACCTGTACAACCAATAAAATGTAGCAATATTATTATTTTTTTCCATGAGTTTGCGATCCCTGACAAATTTTGCTTACTACGGAGAAATTACAGGATAAATACCACAAATTAATTTCTTAAATTCATTCACTTTGTGTAAAGCTGTTCGTGCTTCCGAACCTTTCGCTCGTGCTTATCAAGTGTCGTTTAATTTCAAGAATACTGTGCTGTGGTGCTGTGCGCTAATTTCAACAAAACTTCATTTTATGCGGATCCCGTGCATCAGAATAATGTATGTAAGTTCGAATTAACTTAATTTTCAAAATACCTTCCTAATTTTATTTAAATGTTGAGTAAAGTGATTTAGTTTGATTTTCTTTTTTTAACCCTGTCATAACCGATATTTTCAATTTGTTTTTTTCTATTACAGGTCTGAATCAAACTACAAACGTACCAAACACGAGAAGGCTGAGACCGACTTCTTCGATTCAGAAGACGAGGGTGCAAGGTAAATATTTTACTCTACTTAAAGCAAATTAATGTTTTAGTTTATACGATATTTCCCTTTACCTTAATGTTTTTTTAGTTGTCTCTCTTATTTTCTAAACACCTTCATAAACCGTGATCACAAATTACTTATGTTGAAATTTTTTAAATTATAAATCGACTTTTCTAAGTTTAAAGACTAATATATATATTTTTTTTTTCTCAGTGCTAAGAAGAAAAACAAGCCAGGCCCGAAGCCCCGTGCTTCCAAAGCAGCTACCCCGTCACGCGCACCGTCCAAGTCGCAGTCAGAAGATCCGGCTAGCTGGCTGTCGGACAGCGAGGACGAGACACAAGCACGACAGAAGGCGCAGCAGACGCCGTCCATTTACTCAAAGCGCGTGGCTGATGGTACGATACGGAGAAAAGCGTTCCTTAGTGGTAGTTTAATTGCGGAGTTACGACTCTACAACTGCGCAGAAATAAAAGATCTCGAGGGATTGGATAGGTGCGAGAAAGCGTTCGTATGGCTCCGCTATCAGGGCGATCAACAAGATCCCGAGTTTTTATTATTGAAAAAGTTTATTAAGGGGGCTAAAGAAAAGTTTACTGAAGAAGGAACGTTTTACCAAGCAAAAAAGAAAAAGTAGGTAAAAGTTACACCTTGTTCGATTCGAAAATACTTTCTTACTAGATTTAATTTTTTATTTTCTGGATTTAAGATTTGCGTGGTAAAGCGTTCTTTTCTTTATTTTAATTTTATGGTTAAATATTATTACGTATGCGGGTATATTCTTATTTTAGTACATTTTATTTAGTAGTGTAGGTATTTTGTGTTAGGATTAGGATATATTACTTGTGCGTTGCTTATAATAGTCTTAAGGTTTTGGTCAATAAATCAATATTTTAATCGTTTTAAGTTTATAATTTACAGTCTAATTCTGTTAGATAGGTAACTAAAACAATCTTCACCCGCTTGTTCAGACAATTCTTATAATGACACATTCAATATTTTGTTCAGTTTGCGATATTTCGATTAAAAGTAAAGTGTTCTCTGCTCACCTTAAAAGTATTTTGCATAAAGATAATAGTTCAATCAATGAAAGTGATGGCATTGACAAAATTAGTAGCGCTTTCCGTGCACGTATTGCATCATATCGTGTACGAGGTGACGAAGCGAACCAACCGCTACCACCAAATGAATTTTTGTTTAATATTCGTAGACATGTACGCAAACTCCTTACTACTCGCGTACAAACTCATACAAACTTGAAAGTCAATTTTGAATTGTTCGCTGAATTTTCTTTACCCAAAATTCAAGACAAGGTTTCGATTAAATCTTTTGCCACAGAAAATATAATTTTGCATCGAAATTTCGACTTTAAAACCTTATATTATAAAGTTATTGAAAACATTAGTAGAAAAGTGGAAGAGTTTGAAGAAAAAGATAGTGGCTGGGCCTTTATTCGAAACCTTTACCTTGAAGTGAATATGAACAAATACAATCCGATGAGAGCTTCCAGCTTTATCGATTTGCCTAAAAATATAAAGAACAAACGTGCTTGCATTAATATTAGAAACGCTGACAACTTTTGTTTCCTATGGTCGATAATGGCTGCGTTATTTCCAGTTAAGAACAACGGTCACCGTACGTCTTCGTATCCACACTTTGAAACCGTTCTTAATACGAGAAACATGTCTTTCCCTGTAGGATTCTCAGATATAAAAGTATTTGAAAAAAATAATCCAAAGATAAGTGTGAATGTTTACGGTCTCAAAAATAATAAAAATATAGTAGGTCCCTTGTACAGAAGTGAATCTCGAAAAAAACATCACATTAATCTTCTGTTTTTAGAAGACAATAATCGTTCTCATTACTGTCTTATTAAAGATTTGCCTAAATTGCTTCGTCAACAAGTAACAAATCACCATGCAAAGTTATATTTTTGTGATGATTGCATTTTATTTTTTGATACTTTAAAAAAATTTAAATCTCATACTTGTGGGCAAGTGAAAACAATTCTGCCTGAGGCAGGAAGTTTTATTCAATTCAAAAACTATGAACGAATGCAGGATATGCCCTTCGTTATCTATGCTGACTTCGAATCTCTGCTGAAGCCCGTTGAAAACAATGCTGATAACACATCTAGTTGTACAACATCTTTACAGCAACACGTGCCAGCTGCTTTTGCTTATTATATAGTTTGTTCATATGATAGTTCACTTAACAGGTATGTTACTTATCGAGGACCAGATTGTGTTGCAAAGTTTTTACATTCACTTCAATCCGATGTTACGAAAATCTATGAAATATTACAAACCCCTGTGCCAATGACATTCACGGAAGAGGATTTGATTAATCATACTAACGCTGACTTATGTTTCCTTTGCGATAAAATACTATTTGACGATAAGGTTCGAGACCATTGCCATCTTACGGGACGTTATCGCGGAGCTGCTCATTCGTATTGTAATATCCGATTTCGCTTGCCTAAACTGATCCCAGTATTTTTCCACAACTTGTCAGGATACGACTGTCACTTATTTATAAGGGAATTAGGTGAGTTAGACGGTAAATTAAAGGTAATCGCGAAAAACAAAGAAAATTACATTTCATTTACAAAATTTTTTCAAGTCTATGAGGATAGAATACCTGTTCGCTTCGTAGATTCGTTTAAGTTTTTAGGTACTAGTTTAGAAAAACTTGTGTCTAATTTGAATTCAAATGATTTTATTCATTTAAAACGCTTTTTTCCCTCAAATGTACAATTTAATTTGGTGAAACGCAAAGGGGTGTATCCTTATGAGTATATGACTAGCTGGGAACTCTTTGAGGAAGTTAACCTACCACCACGTCATTGCTTTTACAGTACATTAACTAATGACATTATTTCTGAATCGGACCATGAACACGCACGAAATGTTTGGAATCAGTTTAAAATAAGGAATCTCGGAGAATACACCGATCTATACCTCAAGTCAGATGTATTATTACTTGCGGACGTATTTGAAAACTTTCGCAAAACGTGTAAAGTTAATTACAAGCTAGATCCCGCTTTTTACTTAACAGCTCCTAGTTTGAGTTTCGATGCTATGCTTTTAAAAACCGGAGTGCAATTAGAGCTTATTAATGATTT
The DNA here is from genome assembly GCA_949987775.1 of Aproaerema taeniolella. Taxonomy (NCBI): domain Eukaryota; kingdom Metazoa; phylum Arthropoda; class Insecta; order Lepidoptera; family Gelechiidae; genus Aproaerema; species Aproaerema taeniolella. The sequence goes on from OX465271.1 coordinate 3,272,725, forward strand.
GGAAATTATAAGATTAATTCAAAAAGGTATTCGTGGTGGGATTTGTTTATGTTCCACTAGGCATTCAAAAGCAAATAATAAATATTTGCCTGAGTACAATAGCTCACAAAAAAACAATTATCTGATTTACATCGATTGCAACAATCTATACGGGTACGCTATGTGTGCTTATCTACCATATTCCGATTTCAAATTGCTCAACGAAGAAGAAATTAATCGTATAAATTTTTGCAATATTTCTTTAGATGGTGACTATGGTTACATATTGGAGGTTGACATAGAATACCCAGAACATTTACATGACCTTCATAACGATATACCATTTTGCGCACAAAAGTTTGCACCACCAGGTTCCAAAACTCAAAAATTAATACCAAATTTGTACGACAAGTTCCACTACGTAATTCATTTCGTTCATTTGCAGACTTGTTTGAAACACGGGTTGAAATTAGTGAAAGTGCATAAGGTGATTGAATTCAAACAAGGACCATATCTAAAAGAATATATAGACATGAATACAGAATTGCGTAAAAAAGCTAAATCTACGTTTGAGCAGGACTTTTTCAAATTATTAAATAATAGCATTTTTGGTAAAACTTTAGAGGACACAGAAAAACGAGTTGATATAAAATTAGTTAATCAGTGGACTGATACTAGGAACAAAACAAAAAAAAATATTACTGCAGAGCAACTAATCGCACGTCCTAATTTCCATAGTGTTTCAATTTTTACAGAGAATTTTGTAGCTATTCAAATGAAACCTGAAACTGTTACCTTAAATAAACCTATCTATATAGGTTTTGCGGTTCTCGAAATTTCTAAAAGTCACATGTTCGATTTCCATTACTCTGTCATGAAACCTTTTTATGGCGAAAGACTGAGATTGTGTTATACAGACACAGACAGTTTTCTTTATACTATAGATACGGAAGATTTTTATAAAGATTTGAAAAGTCATTTTTTACAATATTTCGATACTAGTAATTATGATATAAACAATTGTTACAATATACCTTTATTGAATAAAAAGGTACCAGGTCTCTTTAAAGACGAATTGGGTGGGACCGTTATTTCGGAGTTTGTGGGGTTAAGGTCAAAGCTCTATTGCATTAAAACACAACAAGACGAATTAAAAAAAGCAAAAGGTGTACAAAAGAACGTTATAAAACATGTTCATTTTTCAGATTATAGCAAAGTTTTAATGGAGAATAAGCTGATTCGTAAGAAAAATATAATTTTCAAATCACTTAAACATAAAATATTTACACAAGAACAGAATAAGATTGCATTGTCAGCAAACGACGACAAGCGCATTATTTTGAAAGACCGCATTTCAACTGTTTCTTGGGGACACTGTGATACTTTATCCTAAAAATGACAACTGTAACGAAACTTTATAATTCACCATGGCCGAGAGCTACCTGACTGATTGTGTCATTTCAATGCGAGTGTATACACACGACAACGGTATTAATATAAAATCTGGACTTTGGGTTTTAAATGATTTCATGCCTCAACTTCATATTTTCAACGAGGAAGAAAGTCTATTTTTCTCTATTAATGAGTGGAATCTAGTGTGTGAGATGTTAAATAATGGTTATTCTTTTGGCACGGTGAAATTTACAGATAAAAAGGCAGCGTTACAAACTTTAACCGTGTTAATATATAGTGATAAACGTTGTTCTTTACAATTTGGTCATCTCGTAAGCGAAGCGATTTATCATTTTATTGACTGTATTAAATTGAGAGTATTCCAACTTGAAAACGAATATGTTGAAGCAATTAATTTTGTTAAAAAGGTAGAAAGCAATTTGGATTTTAACTGTTTGTCAGCTTTTCAAAATATAAATAATTATTTAATTTGTTTCGCCAACCCCCTTTCCTTAATCGAGCTAGAAATTGTAGCTACAGCCAGTGCATATTTTATAAGGATTTTGTAACAACTAAGTATGTTAGATAGTAAGTTAAGAAATAAGTATTAGTTTTAGGTACTAAGTTTAATGTATTGATTTTATTTTTATATCAATAAATGTAGCTAAACTAAATGTTTTATTTATTTTATTTAAATACAATTACCTACCATTATTTGACTAGAAATACAAAATAATGTACCTGCATACTAGTAATTTAACATGAACGTGTTTGAACATGTTCTAACAAATTCTGACATCTACTAACAATAACAATGAGGTGTTATGTTCTCTAGTTTTAAATTACTGGTAAGTAATACTAGCACAGCAAAAACGAATCGAAACGTGAGATGAAAAATTGAACAAGTTTCAACATGTTCAAATAAATATCAGGAACAAAGGAGGTGTTATATTACATGACTCCGTTTTATCTATTGTGTTGTTCATTTACGTTTAGTTCTTCAAGCAAAGCAGTGCATAGCTTTAAACATGAGTGAAAAAGTCGATCTCACATCCTTCTTGTGCGTGTATCGAGACGATAAGACTCCACGTTTTGGAGTTAAGGTGGAGTTATCTCAATTTGAAGACGATGAGAAAATTTGCCGTACAATTTTGAAGAGCAATTACATCGTGCACGATGAAGACGATCCGGTGCTCAGACAGTTGGTGCAGCTGCTTTATCACGTGTGCAAGGAGTTGGGAGAGCGATCGGAGTTTGGACTATAAGCTGGTAAGTATATAAATATATTTTGATTTTGTGTTGTCCGTTTCGAACCTCATAGTACAAGTTAATTAAAATCTTATTTTCTCTTTTCCAGAAACTGCAGTGCTACAGGAAACAACCTCTGTTGCAGCCTCTATAGTATTAAGTTAGTTCTACTATTTGTAATTTCTTAAGTTATTAAAATTGTTTAGATTGTAAATAAATAGTATCTACTTAGGAATAATTATACTTTTTTATTGTTTCATCGTATCAAATGATAGTAAATACAATAAAATATGCATTTTGACGTTATGTAACTATTAAGAGTAGTTTTGTTAAGATGAGTTAAAATAAATAAAAGGCTATTGTTTTATAAGTACGTAATTTATTAAACTTAAAAATAAAAACTAGTTAAAAAAATTAAATTGATCTATATTATTATCTTCATACCACTTTTTAATACATAATACATTTTTTAAAGAACATTCTTTTAAATGAATTATACAATTAAATTTTGTAATATCTTTGCAGTACTTATTATGAAGACTTGCAATATTAGGACAGCCTTTACTACCTATATCGATTATGTTACAATTTTCGCATATACATTTTATCCATTTTATTTTTTCTTCTCCTTTAACAATAATATTTTTGTTTTGTAAATGAGGTTTTATCACTCTTTCAAATTCCCTAAAGTCGATGTATCCTTCACTCCAATAAATACCACGGTTCTTTTCTAACCACAACACACGTTTCTTTTCTTCTTTTGTTAATTTGACATATGGATATGGAGGTTTTATTAAAAATACTTGAGTGTGTTCTTCAGTGGCAATAGCACATTCTTTAATAATGAATTCATTTTTTAAGTTTTTAAAACCTTGTACATCCACAATTATTGCATTCATGATATCTTTTTAACTATACTGCTCAAAGGTTTGTATTCTATCAAGCAATCGTTAAAAATAAGACAATATGCAGAAGTTTGATCAGGAATTTCAGTATCACACTCTATTTCAATGCGCACGTTGACAACAGGTCCTGTTTTTATGTTATCGTTTTGCCTGGAGCAGTCAATTACAAATAGAGGTGCTATATCTTTAAATTGTTGTACCGTTAGAAGCGGTTCTACTCTTTCACGACCGTAGTACGACTGCTGAAATCTCGCATACTGTTCATATAATAATGCAATTCTGTCTCCTACAAAACTAATGTCAAGACTTTCGTACGGAAAGTATGTAGAATTTAGATACACCTTTACATCTCGTAAGTAACAGTGATCAAATCTTGACATATCAGCACTTGCATTATTTTTCCGGTTAGTTTGCAATGCTAAGACTACAAACCGTGGCTTTTCAATTTGAGAAGATGTTTTAATAGACCAAGTATGCTTTGTTGTTTTAGGTAATAAAGGATACTCATATAAATCCCAATTTCTAAAGGCTAGTTGAATTGGGCGATCTTTATCCAACAAGCGCAGTAAATTGACTTTTTCCTTATCAGACACCTTGACATGTGGAACTCGCCATACAATTTTATTCATAACAATATCACTCACTACTTCACCGGTGTTAAGTTTCAGAGCATTTAAGTTGGTGTTACTGCGTAGAAGAATAAGTTCATGCTTACAGTTTATTATTACTTTCTTATAATCTTCAGCGAATCCTAGTATGTTACTTAGCGGAATAGATGCTGAAAAGTTTCCATGGTGAATATTTTTGTTACCCTCTATATCCCACCCCCATGCTTTAGACATCCGAGACTCGCTATCGTTCATTGACAGAATGGATTTCAAAGTTGTAGTAATACCTGCATTTTTAATTTTATCAATTTCAATCCCATTCAATTCGTATCGTATATCTTGAAAAAGATACATTAACGGATTGTTAGTAAAATGTACAGTATCAAGACTCTTCTGTGTATCACCTTTAACAACTCTAACAATGCCTTCTAAATAAAGAGTGCTGGCTGATGGTAAAACATATAAATCCTGCTGATTGATTGCAATCCGAATTTCATCATTTCTGTTAAAACTAGTAACATACGGTTTGTATGAATGAAACTCGATACCTTCAATTGAGTTATCATAGTTAGGTGTGCTAGTAAGATTTAATATGTTCATTTTAGTAGACCTAGTAATTGAAGAAATTTCCTGTTTTCTTTAGTTAACTTATGCTTCGTTTTTGATGTTTTCTTTTGGATAGCACAAACCGTACTGGGGTTTCTGAGTTGCGGTGGCAAGTATTTATTATTGTAATCAATCATTTCTTCTAAATTGGATATATAGTTGAACTTCTTCACCACGCAGATTAACCAAGTTATTGTTAGCGTCTAATATCCTTATGTTAATGCAACTAATATTTTTCTGGTTCACTGGATAGTAAATAATATTTTTTGGTATTTCAACAACTCTGTAACCAGGCGGCACGTTAGGAGCAAACTCGTGAATTATATGGCTCGGTTTCCCGTTAATAAATGATCCACTCACAATATCACATTCGATTCGTACGACTGTTGTAGACAAAATGTTGACTGGTAGCTGTGATGTGTGCAATATATTCGCTTTAAGAACTTTTTTCTCAAAACCTAGCAAATTACCCAGAGCATTAGGTTTACTGAAATCAATGTCTTTCGTACAAAAGATCGATAGTTTCAAAGTATTATTATTACATAACATGTCAAAAGATGTATCCTTTACATTACTTTTTAAAAATTCTCCTCGATATCTTGAAGTTCGTAAGTTCCTTCGGGTATCTCTATCACTTCGTTATTACCATAATAAAACTTGTTATTGTTGCTATCAATATTGGGAAATGAATTAAATGTGCAAAAATGTAATAAAGCACACTCATATTGACCTTGTAATTCTAAAGGAGGTGAGTAAATAGTTGATAATGTCGGTTGGTTACCGGTTATTGACAATGTGAAAGACATATTGCAAATGATGGAATTAAAAAACAGTTCCAGTATTTTATAAGGTTTCTTTATTTTTCCAAAAATCTCTTAAAAACTTTAGACAAAGATGACCACAGTTTACTGTATTATACGTTTGATGTTTTGTATAATTATAAAATATATTAAAACACTTGAAATATTCTAAGAACTCGAGCGGCGGCTTCAAATCACCAAAACTATCAAAATATTCGCAATAATCATTATATTTCACATAGGCTACCCAATGGGTTCCTTCGCTAGTAGACTCGTCTAGATTAATAATACCACACTCATTCTTTTTAGGCTTTTTCGGTAATGTGTCTCTCATAAAAACACCTCTAAAAAATGGTATATCTCTAGCATTCTCTAAAATATCATAATTTGTAAGAGCTCTCCTTGGTAGCCTTTTCTTCAGTTTTTTGAATTTGTTATGTATAATCCAGCCCCTTTCTTATAAGGTTTAACATATAAACCTTTTCCTATTGACATTGATTCCATAGCTCTATTATGTCGCTCAGTTTCTCGTAAACTTTGTTGGGCTGTTTTGTAATCATTTACAGTTTTCGCAATACCAGCAGCACCTCCAGCTAAGGCTCCTAAAGCAGATAGCCCAGCAAAAATTGGGATCAAGGGAAGGATGCCTCCGGTTTTAGGTAAAGGTATAACACGAGGCAACCTGACTTTATTTTCTTTAAGTAGTTTCTTTGCAGCACCGTACGCATATTTAATTGCAGACTTATTGTTACTTGGCTTTCGTTTTTTCAGATCAGAACGTATTTTAGAAATAATAGCTTTAAAAGTTTTGGATCCAGCACCTGATTTCACTTTAGCTTTCATAGCTTTCCCTACTAACCAGGAAGCAAGCCTTTCACCTTTTCCTGCATCTTTTGATTTGAGTCTTTGCTTGCTCATCTTCAATAATTCTAAGTCAGCTTTATGACGATTGTCTAGATCTGAGTAATTAGAATAAGCAATATCGTGGTGCTTACAAGCTTCGTCTAACCCGTTGACACCTTTGTCTCCTCTTAATAATCGTTTTTTTAATTTTGTGCCCGGACCACAATAGTTATATCCAGGTAAATGTAACTCAAAAGGTAAATTATTGATTAAACTATTAATAAGTCCTTCTCCTTTCATTACTATCAAATATATGATAACATTATTTATAGTACTTCCTTTATATCAATCCAACTATTTTCAGTAGTAGGAAGGCCTAACCATTTCACGAAGAGTTTATTTTTCTTTTTTCTTAGTACTTTTTCTATTAAGTAAACATTTGGATATGCTGTCTTTTGCAGTTCTTGTTCATAAAAAGACCCTAATATAGGTTGTTTCTTAAGGTCTACAATATTATACGTTATGGGAGATGTATTATTAACACTTCCCACTTGAAATAATTCTGTGGACCAATTAGGAGTATAGCCTTTGTCAAAACAACTTTTATGTTTGCTTATTCTTACATAATCACCGGAATTAAATTTAACTTTTTTAATAACATTTTTGTTTCTTTGCATGCAATTTAAATTTTGCAAGACCAATTTTTCTTTTAATTTATTAACATCTTTGGGTTTGAATTGTGTACTGCGATGTTTGCTGTTATTGTAAGTCTTCACAACTACATTGAGAGGTTCTCCCAACCATCTGTAACTACCATGTAAATTAAAATACCTAAAAAGCCAAGACTTTATTGTTCTGATAACTCTTTCAACAATAGAAGCTTTTTTAATAGAATATGTAGAGTAATGGTTAATTTTATGGAAATCCATAATTTTTTTGAAACTTTCATTATAAAATTCTGTTCCCATATCAGTTTGTAAATTATGAGGACATCTTTTAGATGTAGAAAGCACATGTTTAAATGCAAACATTACATCTAATTTATTTTTTGTTTTAATTGGTACAGTCCACACAAATTTTGAAAAACAGTCAATAACGACTAAGATGAATTTAAATCCTTTATTGAACTGTTTCAAATTTCGGAAATCTATTAAATCTGCTTGCCATAAATCATCAATCCCTTTAAGTATAACATGTCTTCTGTCAAAATTTCTTCTTGCTGCTTTATGAATTTCATTAACGATTTTTTGTTTTTCCATTTTTTAGTTTCAAAATTTCATCTATAGCCTCTTTTGTGTAAAATTCATGTAATAACTGAGTCTTGAAGTCAAGTAGCAAACGTTTTATAGCTGTTTCAATTAATTCTTCCACTCTTTTTTCACTACACAACTTATTATAAACTGTATCAACATATTCTTTATTTACAGCATCATCAGGTGAAGAAGGATATTTTACGCCTTTCAATCGTTTCAACTGTAAATCAAAATCTCCATCTTCGGTTGTTAACATTTTTTTATTAGAAAAATTAAAGATATCTGATAATCGTAACCTTTTATGTACATTATGACCGAATTTATCCACATTCATTTTAAACGACTATTATATGCGAGAATTTCAACTTAAATGAAAAAATGTGAAGACAACACAAACTTATTATGTAATTATACCTCCCTCTTTCAACTCCTCTAAGATAGATATAATTTCATTTTCAACTCCAGTGTTACCAGCATCATGAGAAGCAATCAAAAGTTTGAGTCTTTCCACCAATTCATTAGGATCATCCCAGTATACATAATCTGTATTCTTTTTCCATTTTTTTAGCAACGATAAACCTTTGCCTTTAGTACTGCTGCCTGTACTTACAGAATAATTACGTTGTTGTTTAAATAATGGTTTTATAATAAAATTATATTTGGAACCTTTATTACTGTTAATAGGTTTTTTGGCATCATATCCTCGTCTATGTGCATTTGTGTCTAATAACATCATTTTGTAATATGACTTGTCCTCTTGTGTGACTAACGATAAGTCGGGTTGCTTTTTCATGAGCAATTCTGATAATCCAGGAGTTATTTTATATTTACGACCTGCTATTACTATAAAACTATTGTTTTCAGCAATATAAACATTAGTTGCACCCATCTTGAGTTTTCCTCGATCATTCCTAATACCATAAGGAACATCTTTAAAACGTTCAGGAGACAATGACCAGTTAGATACATTTTGAGAAGCAGTTGTATCAATAACTGATTTATACGACTCATTGCTAGTATTAAAACTTTCATAATTTTTAAAATTGTTAATTTTAAAATCCTCATCTTCCTCTTCTTCCTCCTCTCCTTCCTCTTCTTCTTCCTCCCTCTCACTTTCAGTGTTGCTATAACTTTTTTCAGAATTTTTATCATTTTCACGATCGTTATTGTTTACAAGAGGAGGCTTATTTATGATCCTTCTCTTCTGTTGAACAATTTTATTTAAAGGGTCGGAGATCGGTTTAAAAATGGTTTTTAAAGCTCTTTCATTGTCCATTTCTATGTTTCTGATTTTGCTAACTTTTTTCTTGATAGCCTCTGCTGCATCAGCGACTTTTCTTTTCAAGTTGGTTTCCATTATAAATGAGCGTGTAAGGTTTCAATGTGAACTTTATAATAATGAGACAAATTACATTTTAAATGTGTTTAAATACTATTTGTTAATCAAAAACTATAAACGTATCAAATTTTTTTCTATAGCAACCTTTATTTTTTTCAGAGTTCTTGTCTATTACCAAGTAATTGTAAGGGTCACTCCATATTTTCGAACACATGTCTCGAAATTCAGTCCATGACATGTCCGTTGTTACATGTTCATTATAGACATGTTTCATATTTGTTTCATCCTGTTTAAATAGTATAATTAAATTTGCATTGTCTCTTATAAGTTGTTTCGGCACCTTACTGTAGGTTTGATTTAGATAAAAACAATCAACATTTCGATGTCTTCCCATTGCAAAGAAGTCTCTAATATTATTTTGATTTTCACAAGCCACATCATCAAATATTATGATGGAATCTGGTTTTGCTTTCCGGAGACTAATGACGTGTTCATTTTCTCCATATTTTGCAAATGTAACGTCTGGTACCTGATATAAGACATTTTCCAAAAAAACGTACTTAGATTGATGGAGAGTTTTAGCGTATAGGTAAACGTTTCTGTATCGCAATCCGTTTCTATGTAAAAGAAGTCCTACCATCAGATTAGTCTTTCCACAGTTGGATGGACCACAAATTATACAACGAATAGTATTTGGTAAGAGTTTCCCGTGACGGTATGTATGGGTTTTAAGATCAGGACAAATTTTCTCGACTTGTAAATTTAATGGTTGTTTCACAAATTTCATTATCTTCAAATTGAAGGAGACGCTTGATATTGAATGAGAATATTATGAAACCACAACTGTATATATATATAGACACACATTGTGAAAGATCCCACCCCATATATTTTTATCCGTAATTACTGCGTAGAACCTTTGTACTGCTGTATAGAACCGTGTTTGCTATCATTTGATGAGGTAAATGTTGACAAATTAAGTTCACTTCATAATTGTATTATTGGGCTTTCTAATTAACTTTTTTTAAAACACCAGTTCACGAAACGGAGTGCGGAACGAAGTGGAGCAAACGGAGTGAAGTGAACTGGTTTTTGAAAAAAGTGAATTAGAATGCCCAATAATACCCTACTGTTAGTACCAATTTAAGAAATGTTCAACGTATTATACGTGAGTGTAAACATCTAAAACGTAAGAAATTACGAAGAAAACCATCGTTGTCTGATAAACATAAATTAGTTAGATTACAATTTGCAAAAGATCATGTTCAATGGAAAAAAAAATGGAGGAAAGTTGTTTTTACCGACGAAAAAAAGTTTAATTTAGATGGACCTGACGGATTTAATTACTATTTTCATGATTTAAGAAAAGATAATTCTGTATTGAGTCGTCGACAAGCTGGAGGTGGTAGTGTAATGATATGGTCTGGTATTGGATACTCAGGTAAAATGGATATTAAGTTCTGTACTGGAAAAATGAATAGTAAACGATATATAGAAGTAATAAACGAACAGATTACTTCTCATGCAATGCGGATTGCCGGTCCTAATTTTATTTTTCAGCACGATAATGCCAGTATTCACCGCGCACAGGTTGTTAAAGACTATTTTGCTGAAAAAAATATTCAAGTTCTTGAATGGCCAGCTTATTCCCCTGACTTGAACATAATTGAAAATTGCTGGGGAGATTTATCACGAGCTGTATATCGCGGATCAAGACAATTTGCCACAGTTTCAGAGTTGAAAAAGGTAATAATTGAAAAGTGGCAAAATATGAATCAAGACACAATTAAAAAGCTGTACGACAGTTTACCAGATCGAATGATTGAAGTCATAAGTAAAAGTGGTGGATCTACTAAATATTAAATTACATAAATAATTGCTATTTGTTATACTTCTATTGAGTTTTTACTAAAATTTAATTGCCTGGGTTATACTTTTGTCACGCCACAAAACTCAATATTATCTGTATTTTGTTAATTTTGCATGCAATAAACAATCTTTTGATGGTATAATAAACTTACTTACAACCAAATTTTGTGTATTAGTAATATATAGATATAACTATCATTCTTTATCGGATATCACAAAATTAGGGGGGTGGGTTATACTATTGTCGCAGCCAGTAAGAACTTATAATGCTTGACTTTAAAAAAAACGAATAAATAAAAACACTTTTTTTAAACTGTTGAAAGGTGTTGTCTTACTTAGGATTTTTGTGTTTGACACATTCGCTGCTGATAAAGCAATTGTAATTGAAAAGCATAGGTATCTTCAGAGAGTAAATTTGACTAATCATGCCTCTTTCACCAGAAGAATGTGCAAGAATCTTAGCTTTTCTCGAAGTGGGCATCAGTATGCGTCGTACTGCAAGGAGGGTGGGTGTAACTTTAAGAACGGTTCAGCGAGTAAAGCAAAGGTACGAAGAGACTGGAAACCATCTAAGGAGACGAGGTAATGGCAGACCCAGGTGCACAAGTACCCGAGAAGATCGCTTTATTGTTTCCACTGTGTTAAGAAATCGACACCTTAATGCAGTTGAGGTTCAGCAACAGCTTCTTCGGACCCGAACAGACTACATCAGTGAGAGTACAGTGAGAAGAAGACTTGCTGAAGCTAACCTGAAGCCTCTAAGACCAGCAAATGGCCCCAAACTTGAGACAGAGCATCGCGTAGCAAGACTACGCTACGCCCGTCAACACGTACAATGGGGCGAAGAAGAATGGGCTAGAGTTTTATTCACAGATGAGTCTCGATTCTCTTTATACACTTCAGATGGACGGCGGAGAGTCTACAGACGACCCGGTGAGCGATACATTCAAGCTTGTATCTCGGAAAGAGTCCAATATGGCGGGGGCTCTGTACACGTATGGGCTGGTATCTCTTCAGAGAGTCGCACAGAGCTTGTGGTAATAGAAAATGGGACTTTGACTGGTGAAAGATATGCCTCGGAGATCCTCAACGAGTATGCAGGGCCATATTTAATAAATATGGGTGATGGAGCCATCCTAATGCATGATAACGCCCGGCCACACACTGCTCACCACGTACAAGAGTACATTCAGGAGGTTGGCATCAACTTGATGGCTTGGCCATCGAGAAGCCCAGATCTCAACCCGATTGAACACGCCTGGGATGAGCTTGGGAGGCTAGTCAGAAGGCGCAGTCCACCTCCTGCCACACTCAGGGCTCTAAAACATGCGCTGATAGAAGAATGGGAAAATATTCCCCAACACCGCCTCCGAAACTTAGTGTTCAGCATGCCAAACCGGATCCAAGCTGTAATTAGAGCCCGAGGCGGCAACACAAGTTATTAAATTGTGAAAAAGTTCCAAAACGTGAAAATTAAGTGGTTGACATATCGTTAAAAATTGATACTTTTTAGTATTTATCTTAATTTTAAGTTTGAAACTTTATTCATGCCAAATAAAATATAACTTTAATAAACTTCGTTAAGTTTACTATAAACTGCTTTTTATTTCATAAGTGTAACTACTATAGTTTAGGAGTAATTGCAATTTGAAAAGTGTACTACTTATTTTTGACGCCCAGTGTAAATAAAATTTACTCATGGTTTAATTGAGTTTTAACAGCAAAAAGTTTTGTGTGTGTGACACACACAAACAAAAGTTAAGCATATAAAAAGGGAGCATATATTTGCCAAGATTTTCTGCAGAAAATCCTGGCAAATATATGCTCAAATTAGTCTTCTAGGAAAAAAGAGGATATTTTTTCCTAGAAGACTAATTTGACCGGTAAAAATCAAGGCTTTGGCGGTAAAAATCAACACAAACATTCAACGTCAAAATATAATTTGATTATAAATCGTTGACCCCAAAGGAGATTCTATATCGGTGTTACCAACTGGACATTCGTCATTATGGACGGTTATAACTCTATCAATAATGTTTTGTATGCGTTTTTTGAGGTCATCTTCTGTCTCGCTTGTGAGGTCATGTTCTGTCTCGCTCTTTCTTAAGAGGTTTTTTTTCTCTGGTGGGTCTATAACAATCTCGAGTGGCCCTTCATTAGTACCTGTTGTGTTATCCTCCGTCTTCACGGGAGGCTCTTCATTAGTAGTAGTTGTTGCAGTGTCTGTCGTATTCTCCTAATAACATAAGGGTCCATTAATTACGTGAGGTGTTTTTGGGGATTTTTGTACCCCCCACCCGCTCTGGTGAGATGTCGTGAAAGACTCGACACCCCCCCCCTTATCTCACGCGAATTTTATGAAAACACGTAGTGTTATTGTAAATGTAAGTTAATTTTTGTTGTATTTAGAAAACATACATAATTTGGCTAATGATTTTTAAACTTGTAATAATCGATAGCCCAGTTGGTAATGAGCAGAGAGCGGAATCTAATAGCAAAACAATTGAAATGTAATAAAGATGGGGCATTGTTTTGTATCGACTTTTCCAAGCTATCGATACTTTAGTACTTTTACTCAACTTAGAATTATTTATTCTACTTTGAATTTCTAAGTTTTTGAACGATTTTTGTCGACTTTCTATAGGAATTATGATCCTGAAGAGTTTGTAAATGAAGTGGGCTCGTTTTATTATAATATTATGGTCACGGCAGCACAACTTCATCTGAATAATAAATAAATTTGTATAATAATGAATAATAATAATGAATAATAAATAAATTTGATGTTTGATTTTTTGAAACATTTACCATAAGATCGAAAAGCGTCGAAAAGCGCGTAATCCACACGGGCGAAGCCGCAAACGGAAAACAAGTGTTCATAAAGCACAACTCCACTTAGTTATCGATAGTCTGTTTAGTCGATAAAAAGCAATGCCCCATCTCTATTACATTTCAATTGTTTTGCTATTAGATTCCGCTCCCTGGTAATGAGCCAGACTTGTAATCCGAAGGTCGCGGGTTCAAATCCTGGTGCGGGCCTGTACCACTAAATTCGTCTTTTCGGATTTATGTACGGATTTCTAATTATCACTTGCTCAACGGTGAAGGAAAACATCGTGATGAAACCCGTCCGTCCAAGAAAATTGATTTTCGAAAGACGAGCGGTCCACCAACCCGCATTGTGCCAGCGTGGTGGACTATGGCCTAAATCCCCTTCGTGTTTCGAAGGGAGGCCCGTGCCTCTCGGTGGGGACGTATATGGGCTGGTAAAAAAAATGTATTTATTATTAACATTGTCTCATTCTCTCTGCACCCGTATAAGGGTATTCTACATCATTCGACTCGAATCCGATATTCGACAAGACTATACCCGTCACTGTCATCTAGATACCGCAAGAGAGGGATGCACTGAGATCCTGGTTCAAATTGAATGGTAGAAGCTCATTTCCTATCCCTTCCTGATTAATACCTTCTCCTTAAACTTGCAAGTTGTCATTTACTAGCACCTTTCTTACGTTTTTTTCTTTTTTTTTTCACGTGTCTAGATATGTATGTATAGTAGATATGTATGTATATATATATATATAAGGTCCTAATTTATTAGTGACTTTCCTTCAAAGACGTTATTGTATAGGTTAATAGTATTCCAAAAAACAACATAAAATTTAATTATCTTAAAATAAAATTAACAAAAAAAATAAAAACAAAAATTTCCATTTAAAGATAAAGGAATGGTTCTCTATCACTTGAAGCCGGCCACTCCCCGCTCGCCCACTCTTCTACTGCCATTATTATTTACGTTTGAATGGATGGGTTTATTCATCATAGTAATGAAAAAATATCATCACAAAATTTTTCAAGACCTTTTCAATTTAATATTATGCCTTTGTTTCTTGACTCAAATGATACATTTTGACCTACACAATAACTTGTTAAAAGGAAAGTCACTAATAAATTAGGACCTTATATATATATATGTATACGGCAGTGATATACATATCACACGTATATCACACGGCAGTGATATACATATCTTTACCTAAATATATAACATATACATACACACAAATAAATGATGAAAAACATTAAATATTACATATATATATATATATATATATGTATATATATATATATGTAATATTTAATGTTAAATATTAACATTAAATATTACATATATATATATATATATGTATATATATATATATATGTAATATTTAATGTTTTTCATCATTTATTTGTGTGTATGTATATGTTATATATTTAGGTAAAGATATGTATATCACTGCCGTGTCCACCTTTCACAGTTATATTAACTACTCTTTGCACGTCTACCGCTTCACCTTCTGTATCGGTTCCTTCACCCCCCGGTTGCCTGGAAGAAATTGCTCTATAGCAATAAGGCCGCCGGATTGCACACTACATCATGAACATTTGTTTTTTGTTTAATGTTATGTTTTATGTTTTTTTTGTGTGCAATAAAGAGTATTGTATTGTATTGTATTGAATACGTGTGCTGAAGTTGGGAGTGGCAGAGAAAACCCTGGCGAAGACAGCAACAGTCGGCCAGGGTTCTAGGGCTATTGTGAAAGAAATCAGCGAACTATCTTGAAATTATCGAACAGGACTGCTTGTCCATCACTGACTACCCTGTAATACCAGCCTCTGAAGATAAAGGCAAGGCTCTTGCGGGCCAAACCAAATAACCTTATTGAATAAGTAACCAATGGTAAGATAGACTTCCACACTGAACTAGGAGTGAAGAAAAAACTTAGAATGCATCTTCCAGCTGCTTTTTTTCCCCAGGCATACTGTAAAAGTCTGTAAGTTTAACCGTGTGGTGATCGGTTGAGAATAACACCACCCCATCTCTTTCCGTGGGTGTCGTAAGAGGCGACTAGGAAACACAAATGAGACCTGCCTCCTAGTCATCCATCCCAGGCAACGACACTTCATTTCTTTCTGAATCTGAGGTGTCGTCCTATGGTCTCATGCGGTGTGGTAGGCTCTGTAAAGGGCCGTCTGGTTCGCGACCACCCTCCTACCGAAGTCCGACGCCAAACAGCTTGCTGTGTTCCGTCGGTGCGTGGGAGTACCAGTAGTGCCTTTATAGGCATTTTCTGGGTTAACTCGCTCCATCGTCGACCTCATCTTTGACCTTATGGTCAAGATTGAGGTCAAGAGTTAACCCATCTTATAATAAATAAAAAAACCTTATTGAGTAAGTATTCCACGCTGAACTAGGAGTGAAGAAAAAACTTAGAATGTAAGGTACAGCTGCTTTTTTTCCCAGGCATACTGTAAAAGTCTGTAAGTGGGACGCGAGGGTTTTGCTGTATAATGGGCGAAAGGCTGACTACCTTTCACCATTATGCAACTTGTTCCATCTGATAACCCACACAATTTGTGTCAAACGTGGCATCAAGTAGTCATTGGCGTATCTAGGATTATTTTCTAGGGGGGGCCGCGGGCCTGGCGCAAATTAAATGTACTCTAGCTTAATACGCTGTGTATTCAAATGTAACTAATACTGTATTATAGTATGTAATAATAAGTAAGTATGTAGATTTCTCAGCTGTAGATAACTATATATATATATATATATATATATATATATATATATATATATTATGATTTTTCATATATATAAGGTCCTAATTTATTAGTCACTTACCTTCTAAGGCGTTATTGTATAGGTTGATAGTATTCCAAAAAACAACATAAATCTGAAAATTAAATTTTGTAAAAAAAATAAAAAAATAAAAATCCATTTAAAGATAAAGGAATGGTTCTCTTTCGATTATAGCCGTCCACTCCCCGCTCGCCCGCTCTACTACTGCCATTATTATTTACGTTTGAATGGATGGGTTTATTCAACATAGTAATAAAAAAATATCATAACAAAATTTTTCAAGACCTTTTAAATGTAATATTATGCTTTTGTTTTTTGACTCAAATGATATATTTTGACCTACACAATAACGTGTTAAAAGGAAAGTGACTAATAAATTAGGACCTTATATATTATGATTTTTGTGTGAAGTTATGAGTGTTTTGGCATCGATTATAGTATTTCGAATTGGTAGCACAATATTCTGGGGTGGGCCCTAGACCATACTGGGGTGGGCACGGCCCTATATACGCCTATGTAAGTAGTTTGCTAGAACCACTGATGCTATGCCTACCCCGTTAAGGATTTCAAGCGTGAGCGTATGTAGGAATGTAGTAAGTATATTTATTGTTTATAGTATTGAGTTTCTTCTATTTTGTACTAATATTTTACTTTTTCCAGTCAATGTAGTAAAAACTTTCCCACTTTTTCAAGAAGGGTTTTATAAGTTTGACTTTTGTATCTGCGTTCTATGGCTTCGTAGCTCCGAAACAAATGGACCGTTTTCGATGCGTTTTTTTTTTGTTCTTTTCACCCCATTTTTTCAATCCCCGACAAAAAGAGGGGTGTTATAAGTTTGACATGTGTTTCTGTGTTCTGTTGCATCGTAACTCCGAAACGAATGTACCGATTTCGATGCGGTCTTTTTCATTTGAAAGCTGACGTAATCCAGATGGTTCTTACCTATATGTAATCAAAATTGATTCAGCTGTTTAAGAGCGATGAATGTCGCTGGTGATACAAGATGTTTAATTTAGAGAAATTTGTTGGGGATTAGAAAGCAAGCTTGAAAGGAGTATTTTTCAGTTTCACCTTATTTCTCTTATTAAGATTAGCACAGTATTCTGCTACGTTGAATACTGTTACTGGTTGCACTTGCACTACTGCTTCATCACCAATATTCAATTCTTTGTTAATAATTTTCTGTACAATGCGCTTCCAATTCCCTGAACATGCGTTCATATTTCCTGTAAAAAAACAGGAATGGATTAGACAACAAATTTTCCATATTTAGACCTTTGTTTCATGAGGAAAGTTTTTCAGTTTCATTGGCTGGATTAATTTAATACATTTTATTGGTAAGCTGATAGCCCAGTTGGTAATGAGCCAGACTTGCAATCAGAAGGTTGCGTGTTTAAATCCTGGTGCCTGTACCACTAAATTCGTTTTCGGATTTATGTACGGATTTCTAATTATCATTGCTCAACGGTGAAGGAAAACATCGCGATGAAACCCGTCCGTCCAAGAAATTTCATTTTCGGAAGACGAGCGGTCCACCAACCCACATTGGACCAGCGTGGTGAACTATGGCCTAAATCCCCTTCGTGTTTCGTAGGAGGTCCGTTCCCCTCGGCGTCGCCAGCCCTTGGCCTTGGTGGGGGCAAGTTAATATTAATGGAGAATGAGAAAAATATGAATGGTAGGTGTACAGTCAAGAGCACGCAGCTTTTAGCTTTACAGTTGTAGCGTGAGTCTTTGCCTGAATGGCGAATTGGCTATAGTAATAAGAACGGTTCCATCCAGCTTCAATGTGTTAAGCTTCACGAGCTCTTGACAGAATATCATTCTATCTATATCCATCTACAACAGTAGGCGGCGCGGACGCATAATTTTTACTTAGAAGTTGTATTGTATAATGTACCTACCTAGTGAATTTATTTGAGTTTTAACGTGCGGGATTTGTCGGCAAAGTTAATCAAACTTTAGGTAGCTTTGCAGTTGGCTACATTTTTTTAATCTCTAGGGGAGGGCAGCTGCTTCTCCCTACCCCCCCCCCCCCCCCCTTGGCGACACCCTTGAGGGAAGTAATGTCAGGGCTTTAGGTAAATCTCTTTCAACTTCTCGGGTGCTAAATCAATCCATGAAAGTGAACAAAATTATCACCAGCTCAGCGGTGAAGGAAAACACGAAACCCGCATTTCTTAGAAAAATCGTTGTGGTCAGGCGCGTGGTCCACCAACCCGCATTGGGCCTCTGGCCTAAATCCCCTTCGTTTTCGAAGGGAGGCCCGTGTTCCTCGGTGGGAACGTATAGAAATTATACAAATAGGTCCCTCGGGGAATTATACAAAAAAATACGTTTTATCTCGTTATTTTAAAAATTTCGGAATTGGGCCTCTGGCCTAAATCCCCTTTGTGTTTCGAAGGGAGGCCCGTGTTCCTCGGTGGGAACGTATAGGAATTATACAAAAAAGTCCCTCGGGGATTATACAAAAAAATACATTTTATCTTGTGAGTAATTTCGAAAATCTCGGAACGCTAGTTAAAAATATAAATTAAAAGCACCTTTGTGTGTCACTTACCATATGAGCTCAAGATACAATATTCCCCTCGTTTGTAAAGCGCAACATGGTACAGTATGTTCCTTAGTTGGCCCTTTTTTATGGTCCTTGGCATCGTAAAGTTCCTGATGGTGACGTTTGAGATAATTTCTGCATCGTCCTTGTACGCTTGCTCTTCTGGACGGTTTTTGTTAACTAAATATCCCTTAGCATTTGCCGTGATGATTATCTGTGTAGATAATTATTAATTACCAGCTAATTATTGAAGCGCTCGTAGCCCACTGACCTCAACCGATCAGTGAGGTTAAGCAACATACACAGAGGAAGGGAACCTGATGGGTGACCAAAGTGGCGATTTATCACGAGCGTTTCCGTACTTCGGAGGGCACGTTAAGCTGTCGGTCCCGGCTGTTGTCGATTAACTACAGTCGTTAAAACCAAGTCAGAGACCATTGTGCGGTTTGAAAACTCTGACACCAGGGTTAGCCAAGTTCGCAACACACTTGACTATACCTACACGATAAGAAGAAGAATTACCAGCTTTTCGTCCAGGACTTCGTTCACGTAGGAATTTTTGAAAAGTATGGTGTGCCTATGTGTTATTCTGATGTACCTATAAGCTATATTATTGTAAAATTTTATTAAATTCCATTCAGTAGCTTTTGCGTGAAAGAGTAACAAACACCCATACTATAAACTTTCGGGTTTATAATATTAGTAAGGATCACATAACGTTACAGTTATTTTTTTGTTGCTTAAGGCGTCTACAGCACCCGATAAAGGCAGCACACATAGAAATAGTGCCATCTCCGTTTCTCAACAGGCCTGGGCCGGCATTGCGAACAGTGTCGATACACGAAGTTTACGGACTATGAAAGCGTACGTGCGTAAAAACGTTCGAAAGTTAGAAAAATTTGATTTATGGAAAGGTAACAGCTTAAATCGAAAAATGCGTTAACTACTTATCGAGAGTGTTCAATCACGAACATTTTGATAGCAAATTCAAGTTCCTGTGTTCATTTTACTATCGTTTTTACAGCTTAAAAGATACACAATATTGGGTATTTAGAGGTGACTTTGTGAGCTTTTTCTATCGAACCAAAAGTGCTGAATCATGTTTTCAGCAAACTACTTATCTAGTTTATGTCCCGAATATTACCGTAGTATTTTTTTTCTTCGATTTAATGCAGTGCGTCATGCTTATCTAAGCATCATAAAATCGTAATTTAGGTGCTGTAGTCGCCTTAACCTCATTGAATCGGCTGAGACTGAGATCAGCGAACGCGCAACGTACTGTGGTATGCAGACCTTCATGGAGGATCTGGCATAACGCAACTCCTTTCTCAATCGGTCATTTCGAAGAAGATTATTCGAATATCATTTTAAAAGGTTTGAAATGGTATTCGATGTCAGCATCGAATGATTGAAGATCTGGTCTTCCGCCATTCATTTTAGAGAGCTCGGGGAATAGGTTCATGTATGCGATCATAGGCGTGCAAATAGCACTTTCCCGAGCGGTGTAAAGTGATACTTTAATAACTGTTACTACGTTTGTTATAAGGAAAAAGTGCAAGAGAAGTGCCGGTTGTTATTTGTAAATATACACCTCACAGAAGAGCTACATGATTTATTCCTTGCCCCCGGAAGAGGTGTTATTACTATAACACCTCTTCCACTTTGGTCATCAGCTTTGCCTCTTACTAGAGACAAAGCTGATGACCAAAGTGGCAATTTGTCACCAGCGCTTGCGTGCTTCGAAGGGCACGTTAAGCTGTCGGTCCCGGCTGTTATCGATTGACTAGTCGTTAAAACCAAGTCGGAGGCCATTTATTGGCGGTTTGCAAACTCTGACACCAGGTTTAGTCAAGTTCGCCACGCACTTGACTATAGCTACACGATAAAAAGTTATTGTTTTGTTAATAAATTACTAATCTTCTAAATATATAAAAGGAGAAACTGACTGACTGACATATCAACTTACCACAGCCTAAACGGCTAAACGTAGGCACTTGAAATTTGGAAGGGACGTAGCTTAGGTACCGTAGAGGTGCACTAAGAAAGGAATTCCCGAAATTCCCACGGGAACGGGAATTAGCGGGAAAATCCTTTTGTATGAAAAATCTAAACCGCTTAAGTTAGACGCTTGAAATTTGGCATGCAGGTACCTTAGTAAACTTAAAGCTTAGTTTCAACAGGATATTGCAAAATTCCCACGGGAACGGGAGTTAGCGGGAAAAAACTTTTGTATGTAAAAATCTAAATCACGTAAGATAGATGTTTTCAATCTGTGTGAAGTTGCGGGCATCAGCTAGTTTACTATGAATTTTAAAATTTCCAGAAGTGAATATCTTTATGTCTTTGATTTTGTTTCTGGTACTGGCAGAATTAAGGCGCGGTCCACAAAGCAGAACTGGGCCAGCGTGGTGGACTATGGCCTAAACCCCCTTCGTGTTTCGAAGGAAGGAAGGCCTCTCCTTGGGCACGTATATGGGCTGATAAAAAAAATTCTTGCAGTGTGGTGACCACCCCATCTCCTTCCGTGGGTGTCTTAATAGGCGACTAAGGAAACACAAATGAGACCTGCCTCCTATTAATCCATCCCAGGCAACGACACTTATTTTTTTCTGAATCTGAGGTATCGTCGCTCTGTTAAAGGTCGTCTGGTTCGCGACCACCCTCCTACCGAAGTCCGACGCCAAACAGCTTGCTGTGTTCCGTCGGTGCGTGGGAGTACCAGTGCCTTTATAGGCATTTTCTGGGTTAACTCGCTCCATCGTCGACCTCATCTTCAACCTTTATGGTCAAGATTGAGGTCAAGAGTTAACTTATCTCATAATTTAAAAAAAAGTACTTACTTAGGTATTTAATCTTTAAAAAGCACTTAGGGGCCATCTACAAATTACGTCACGCAAAATTTCGAGTTTTTGAACCCTTCCCCCCCCCTATGTCACGCTTTTTTGGTATCCATTTAACACGTATGCTATGGTCACGTTTGGTATGACCCCCCCCTCCCTCATACGCTGTGACGTAATATATGGATGACCCCTTACTTCCACGCTGGACTTGGAAGAACAAGAGTAGGGCCTGCAAGAGTTATTTTACAGTATGCCTGGGAAGAAGCAGGCATACTGTAAAAGTCAGTAAGTGAGACGTGAGGGATTGCTATAGTAGGCGAAAGGCTGACAACCATTAAGGTACGTCAAATTTTTATCTAATAACCCTCTAAGTCAGAGGTTCCCAAACTTTTTTTTCTCATACCACTTTCAAAATTTTGCTGGTTTCGGTGGACCCCCCTGCAGCCTACATTTCTACCATATTCCCAAAACTCGACAAAAAATGTGAAGATTAGATCTAATTAAGAGAATTTGTGTTGCGGCTGAGTCAACCACGAATTAACAGTTTTCGAAAAAAAAGCGAGAATTGATTGATTGTGCTGTGAGTGGATGTCAAAAAAGTAAAGGTGGCCAATCAAAAAAGTGATTCTATCCAACTTTACATTTTCGACATCTTACTCACAGCACGAGGAGCATTTTAGTTTTTCACTATCGAAAACAGATAAATTTTTGTGGACCCCCGCTTATACGAATTGTGAACCCCCATTTTTTTGTCACACCAATTGTACGGAACCGTACATTTTAATCATAACTCGCGCACTTGCATTTATTTGATGATTCAACTTATTTTACACATTTACATTTTGACCTAATTAGGCCAGTCTTGACGTAACGACCGAGTCACATAGGCGTCACGCGAAAAGGCTCAAAACCAACTTATATTAACTTAACTTGTGTGTGAACTTTGTGGAACTTTTAATAAACTGTTTAACTGTGGGTGAATCTTTAACTTGGAACTAATCAAACAAACTATCAACTAATTTGTGTACCAGCCTTCACCGTCGACTACGTGGGGTTCTGTACACCAATGTAGACCCCCTTCAAGTCTCCCGTGGACCCCTGGGGGTCCACCTGGACCACTTTGGGAATCAATGCTCTAAGTTTATGTGAAACGTGGTATCGAGTGGTTTTAAAACCACTGATGCTCTGCCTACCCCGGTAGGGACTATAGAAGTGAGCGTATGTATGTATGCACAAAATCCAATAATTTTGGAAAATAAAAGCAAAAATTAAATAGGTACTTACTTACACATAAAACTGCGGCCATACATTTTGCTGTCGTTTCCAAAACCATGGTTAATTGGTAATTAATTCAAATTCTAGTTTTTACAAAATTTAAGGCAAATATTTATTTTATGCTAGATTTAAGATAATTTTGAATTTTCTACTTTTCTGTGGCCTGTGACATATTTACCCATTTAATAGGTAAAAAAAATTATAACTAACCATGAAATTAAAAACGTACGTATCTGTGATACGATTTAATGATGCATGTCTACGGCATGTTTCATAAATCTATACTACTAATGAATGAATGAATGAATGAATTACACTTTATTGCACACCAGAAACAAGCAAAAAGTACAGAGGCCAGCGCATCAGGTTACTCCATTTTCATTGCAAAACCGCTCTTATCACAACAGCCCAGAGTGCACGCGTGTGGTAACCTGAGTTGCGGCCGTCCGTACATAAACATAACTAATTAAGCATGTAGAATGTACAAAAAGGCGGCCTTATTGCTAAGGTAGCAATCTCTTCCAGGCAACCTTTAGGTATAAGGATATTTTCCGAGAGGTAAGTAACAAAGCAAAGCGGGTGGTGGCTAGAAATAAATGTAAAAATAAAAATACTTAATACTACTGCTGAACAATCTGAACATAGGCCTAATATTATAGAGAGGAAAGATTTTTATGTTTATTTTTGTATACCTTTTCACCGCCAAAGTCTGATATCTAAGACGTTTAAGTTTGTGCCCTCGCCGCCAAAGTCTGATATATCAGACAAATAAAATTACCAATTTAACTGTATTTTTTCTAATTATTAATGTCGTGGCGTGTGGTGAACGCCACGACATCAATAACTATTTTTTAATGTCGTGGCGTGTAACGTTTTTGACAAAAACTCTTGGCGCTAAAAAGATTAACTCAAAAATTACTGGACCGATTTAAAAAATTCTTTCACCAATAGAAAGCTCCTCTTATCAGCGGGTGACATGTGCAGTCAAGAGCACATCAGGTTACCACAAACTGTCAAATTTTCCCAATAATACTTTTGAAGAAATTTGACAATGAATGGTTTGGCATCTTTTCCGCCGTGTGGTGATCGGTTGAGAATAACACCACCCTATCTCTTTCCGTGGCGTCGTAAGAGGCGACTAAGGAAACACAAATGAGACCTGCCTCCTAGTAATCCATCTTAAGCAACGACATCTTGGTTTGTTTTGAATCTGAGGTGTCGTCCTATGGTCTCATGCGGTGTGGTAGGCTCTGTAAAGGGCCGTCTGGTTCGCGACCACCCTCCTACAGAAGTCCGACACCAAACAGCTTGCTGTGTTCCGTCAGTACGTGGGAGTACCTGTGCCTTAATTGGCATTTTCTGGGTTAACTCGCTCCATCGTCGACCTCATCTATGATCTTTGAGTTCTTAAAAAAAAATGAAAGTAGCTTAATTAAAATTAACGTAAAATACTTGACATATTTGAAAAACAGCTGCGCATTGATCAAAATTTTTATAAATTTTGTTTTTGTTTTGTGTTTTTATGAAACACGCTCTATACGTAACATAGATACTTACTTAGGCATACGTTTGCCTCAACATAACGTTAAAATTGTTAACAACGAAATTCATGTAGACATAAAAAAAGAGTAGTAATCTTACTATGGTTAACCATGTTAGAATATTTTACCCAATTAGTTTTACAATTACATTACTTACGGAAGTTGTTTCATTTATACCACAGAAATATGAAGGTAGGTTTATTGTTTTTATTTTTTACCAGCCCATATACTTACGTCCCCACCGAGGGGCACGGGCCTCCCTTCGAAATACAAAGGGGATTTAGGCCATAGTCCACGCTGGCCCAACGCGGGTTGAGGATCGCTCGTTTGTCGAAAATGAATTTTCTTGGGCGGGTTTCATCACGATGTTTTCCTTCACCGATAAACAAGTGATAATTAGAAATCTGTACATAAATCCGAAAAGATGAATTTAGTGGTACAAGCCCACACCAAGATTTGAACCCACGACCTTCCGATTAGAAGTCTAGCTCATTACCAACTGGGCTATCACTGCTATTTTTATGTTTAATTTTTCGTTTCTTTTTCGTGTTGTAAAGGCGTGTCTCCTGCGAGTTTTTTTTCTTGTATGTTTGTTACCTGATAACTTCGCAAATGATAGCCCGATTTTCAAATTTTGTTTGTTCGGAAGAGTAGGTATAGTACTAAAATGCTCCCATATAAATTTAATCGAAATTGATTCTGCGCTTGTTAAAAAAAGCAATAAAAATACACATACAAATTACGTTTTGATTCGTGGTTAATTGCTGATAGGCATAGTTGGGATTTAATTCTACATTTTTAACGTAAATAGACAACTATCGAAACTCATCGAAAAAAAAATTTACATTGTTTAATTTACATTGCAGAGGAAACACAATATAATGTAGATATGTGCTCAGTACGCGCTCCAGTTTGCGGCACAGATTTCCGCACATACGACAACATCTGCCTGCTAGGCGTAAACATGATGCAAAACCGCAACCTGCACCTATCACACCTAGGAACGTGTTCACCACAAACCATAAACCCAAGTGTTCTAACCGCTATTGTCAAGAGACTCAGAACACAGTCACAAAATCCTTTAAAGGGATTTAAGAAAAGAAGTCGTCTACATACGCGGAATTTTGCAACTCCGCAATTGATGACCGGTACAGTCAAATCGATCAAGAGAAGTAAGACGGCTAGAAATTTATATATTCCAAATTTAATGCCAGATCTTAAGCTGGGCGAATTTGTCAACAGAAATAATACCAATTTATGGTCAAACGATGGCAAAGTGGTAACAGTAACGTTCTACGATAACATGCTTCTATCAGCTATTGCTTTAGTGGAAGGGGCTAGTAAATTAATAGGTAACATGTCAGGAGTTTCAAAGGAACTTTATACTGCGTTGACGAATATGAAGACGTTGGTTGTGCCAGATAATAATACTGAAAATATAAACAATTACAATAATAACAGCGATGATGGGGATAACCACATGGATTTTCCGCAACTACTATAAGAGAGCCGTCTTGCGTGATTGCTTATAATTATAAGATCTTCTTATAATTTTCCAGAATTATTAATAAAAATAACAAATATTTACTTGCTTATTCCCTTTACCTTGGGGTTTGTTGTTAACCCTTTTAGCGCCAAGAGTTTTCGTCAAAAACGCCCACCACACGCCACGACATCAAAAAATTATAAAAAAAATAATGTCGTGGCGTATGGCGAACGCTTGGTGAACGATATTAAAGTTAAAAAAAAATATTATTTTTGTCTGATATATCAGACTTTGGCGGCGAGGGCACGAAACTTAAGCGTCTGATATATCAGACTTTGGCGGTGAAAAGGTTAATAATAAAGATGTACTGACCTGATGGACATGGTTTTATGTGATTTTGTCTTCATACTTAAATAAAACAGGAAATATCCAGTACAATATATGTATGTATGTGTTCCTTCGCTGCCGCACACGAAGTCCAATCGAACTCGCGCGCTTCGCTTGATTGACAGAAGCGAGTTCGATTGCTTTTTTTAAGAGGTTATGGTCTGGATACTAGTCCTTTAATTAAGTCATCGAATCAATGAAGATGATGTGAATGTATTTACCTTTTGACAAATTTAAGACAGTAATTAAACAAAAACTTTGCAAAACTTTGAAATTACAAAATTTCGGATTATCTATCAGACAGGCAGCCATGGGAATGAACTGCTCAGCTCTAGAGTTATTTCAGATTTAGTTAAAATTAGTAAATAAGAAAATTTGTAATGCGATTTAAAAGAGCAACCTCAGAGTTTCTTGCCTGTTCTTCTCTGAGGAAGACTGCACCTTTGTGAATAGGCGTAGAGTCAGTAGGGTCAAAAGAACGAATGCATATGTATATATTTAAATCGTTTAATGTATGTTTGTATGTATTTCATTGTAATCTTGACTTGTTTTAAGGGACATCCTGAATGTCCTATAAAATAAAGATTTTTGTATTCTATTCAGATCGAAAATTCATGTTTCATTTATAAGTAGTTTACTAAAACAGTAACCTAAAGTTTGGCAAAAATACACAAAAATTAAGAACTTTTTGCGTGATTTGTTATTTTTTAATGATATAACAACTTCTTAGGTGATAAATAAAACACGAAGCCTCCTTAAAAATCAAACTTTATTCATCATAAATCACAACTTAACCTAAAAAATCTTTTAACAAAATGCTCTTCCTTAATCAGATTCACTAGAATCACTCGCGGGTGCCCCGACTTCAACAGTGAACTTATATTCCTGATCAGCGCCGAGATATGCATCCGACATGAAGTAGAGAGTGTATGTATGTCTGCCTGCACTGCCGCACACGAAGTCCAATCGAACTCGCGCGCTTCGGGCTAAGGAAACTCGCTTGATTGACAGAAGCGAGTTCGATTTCGGATCGCCTATCACCACCCACCAGCCTTCTTCGCGTTTCTGGAAATAAGGGTTGATATTGTAAAATGGGTGGGAATCACACCTTCTTCTTACCACCCCATATACGTCCCCCTCGAGGGGCACGGGCCTCCCTTCGAAACACAGGGGATTTAGTCCATAGTCCACCACGCTGGCACAATGCGGGTTGGTGGACCGCTCGTCTTTCGAAAATGAATTTTTCTTGGGTTTCATCACGATGTTTTCCTTCACCGTTGAGCAAGTGATAATTAGAAATCCGTACATAAATCCAACGAATTTAGCGGTACAGGCCCGCACCAGGATTTGAACCCGCGACCTTCGGATTACAAGTCTGGCTCATTACCAACTGAATCACACCATCAGTATTATATATTTTTTTTGGATCCAAAAATTTCTACTGACATTTTTTTGATTGATTTACGTTATAATTTGAAGAATTATTGACATTGAATGATTAATTACTAGCTTTCCGCCCGCGTTGACTAGAGGTTATATCGAGCCCAGCTGTGGGATAAGATGTAGCCTATGTCCTCTTCCAAGATCTAATCTACCAAATTTCATTAAAATCGGTTCAGTGGTTTTAAAATCACTTGATTGATGCCACGTTTGACATAAATTCAGAGGGTTATAAGATGAAATATGATGTATAGGTTGTCAGCCTTTCGCCCATAATACAGCAAAATCCTCGCGTCCACACTTACTGACTTTTACAGTATGCCTGGGAAGAGTAGATAGATAAACTCTTTATTGATAAACACAATACATACAAACAGAAACAGATTGCTGCGCTGGCTGTATCGCGTCTACCAAATTGGCGCTGACTCAGCACACACTGTAGCAAACTATAGCTAGCACATTCTATGTTTTTCTTTTTGCTGGCTGGAAAAATATATACTTAATGTTATTCCCAGCTTGGAAGAGGCATGGAATTTCATATTATTTATTTCCCTAAAATAGTCAACAATTCCGCCGTGTAGTGATCGGTTGAGAAAAACACCACCCCATCTATTTCCGTGGGTGTCGTAAGAGGCGACTAAGGAAACACAAATGAGACCTGCCTCCTAGTAATCCATCCCAGGCAACGACACTTCATTTTTTTCTGAATCTGAGGTGTCGTCCTATGGTCTCATGCGGTGTGGTAGGCTCTGTAAAGGGCCGTCTGGTTCGCGACCACCCTCCTACCGAAGTCCGACGCCGAACAGCTTGCTGTGTTTCGTCGGTGCGTAGGAGTACCAGTGCCTCAATAGGAATTTTCTGGGTTAACTCGCTCCATCGTCGACCTCATCTATGACCTCGGTCAAGATCCCCAATCATCAAGTTATTTCATAATAAAAAAAACATCAGCCAAAGTTACCTGCGGGAAGAACGGTGCTATGACGGGTCCGACGATATCGTCTTCTCTCTCTAGCGACACCTCCACTACGATGGGCTTGCCGGCGCGGAGACGACGCTCGTTCTTTACCTTCACAACAAAATTTAATTACGATTAACCCTCCGCATACCAGGTGGGGTGTAATAAAAAAAAAATAAAAAAATAAAAAAATATTTCAGGTTAGGTACATTGTACATTCCCCATAGTTTATAATAATAATACTCATAATTACTTAATTAATATTATATTATATTTATACATTCATTAAATGTCATAAAATATTGAAATGTCATATCATATTATATTAAATTTAGTAAGGATATTTTACGTTGTACATAGGTGGTGCTGTATACAGACGTCACAATTTGGTTATTACATTTAATAAGCCTCATACGGAATGAGGCTCTGAGTCTCCGCATAACTGCATAAAAGTCATTTACCCTGTTCATGGCGAACATGCCCGACGCACTACACCGCCAGGGCAGGTGAAGCATGGCCCGGAAAGCGTTGTTATATTGTAATAAACCCCAGGCGGTGAAAAATCGATATATTTTCAAAAATTTTCGTGCGCGTAATCTGAAGCTCTCAGTAGCTGGAGTTGCGACGTTCTTACACTGGCAAGTACCATTAGTTTAGTGGTGCGTGCGTTTTTTAGGGCTCTAGATGCGTTTTTGATTAGAGTTGTTGTTATTTGAGCATATATAAAATGCAATTATGGCGAACTAAAGAACTCCTACCTCGAGATTGAAGTAAAAATTTAAAGATGTATCATCATTGTTCAATTTTTTTAAATTTAGTCAGTTTAATTACAAACATTGGTAATTATCAATTCTTAGGGTAATTTCAAGTCTACATTAGTAGTCAGAAGATGGCATTTTCGCTACCCTTTTTTAACAAACCATTTAATCTATTTCATTTTTTTTATATAGTGCTACTCAGGTTATGTTCAATTTCAAAAATATGCAATAATACTTCAGTACCCCTATTCCTATCTGATTACAGCGACCATTTTGTTAGGGTATGTCACACCCCACCTTGTATGGCATGTTACAAATTTTCACCTGGTATGCCGAGGGTTAATTGTGTTTTATAAATAAAATACAAATTACTTGTCAACTAGTTGTTGTTTTTTTTGCTTTTCGCCCAAGACTGCATTCCCGTGGGATTTCGCAATAATAAAATATGTTGACTGGAAGAGATCCCCTTGTGGGATGAGTCTGCTTTTGTACCAAATGTCGCTTTATGTTTTTTAATCAGTAGACACAGATTAAAAAACTTTAAAAATTAAATGGCTTTGATTAATAAGCTTTGTAATTTTTTGTACAATAAAGGATTAAGTACATACAAAATATGTAGCTTGTATCACTCGCTGATAGAAGCTTGCTGATTGTTTTTAATCGGTCCAGAAGATTTTGAGTTTATTAGTACGCATATATTCAGAAATACTAATATTTCCTCCTTATGATATTACTAGCTTTCCTTCCAGGACTTCGTACCCGTGGGAATTCAGGAAAATTATGTAGCCTATGTGTTAATCCAAGCCGTTTCAGCGTGAAAAAGGAACAAACATACAAACACACACATACACTCACAAACTTTCGCCTTAATAATATTACTAGCATTCCGCCCGGGACTTCGTTCCCGTGGGAATTTGGGGAAAACTATGTATTAGTTAAGTTTGTCTTATAGTAACAAATAATTTTAAATTTCGCGCCATTTCTACATATGCTGCAATTGCTCGCAGCGCCTTTCGAAATGCAACCCAAATAATCGTTGTTCTGAGTGAAGTTCAAATACTCGACAACAGATGGCGCCATAAAGGGCTATCACACTACATGAGTCCCTTTATCGTGCTGGGACTCCTTTTTAAGTTTTATCGGCACGCACATTTTATTAACTTAGTTTTATTATATATAATGATATATAATTAAATGGTTACATTGGCTTATATATATTTTTTTATCAGTCCATATGCGTACCCACCGAGGGGTACGGGCCTCTAGGGGGAGCAAGTTTTCTTTTATGACGTAGGCAAGGAATAACACATAATTAGCTCCTGTAGCTTTAATAAATAAATAGATTATTATTTGTATCTCTCCTAACGGAAATCACGACATATTAATAAGGTAATAAACCAGCACTGTACAGTTTTTGTAGGTTGATCTAGTTCTTACGTTTTACTGTTAAATTAGCTCCTTTTAGCTTTAATAAATAAATATATTATTATTTGTAGAGATACAAATCACGACATTTTAATAAGGTAATAAAACAGCACTCTCTGAGGAAGACTGCACCTTTGCGAATAGGCGTAGTCAGTAGGGTTAATAGAACGAATGCGTGTGTATGTATTTAAATTGTTAATTGTTTGTTTGTATGTATTTCATGTAATCTTGACTTGTTTTAAGTGGCATCCTGAATGTCCTATAAAATAAAGATTTTTTCTATTCTATTCTATTCACTGTACAGTTTTTTAAGGTTGATCTAGCTAGTTCTTACGTTTTACTGTTAAATTAGTAATCATATCATAGATTTAACTTTTTTTAACCTTGTGGTGATCGGTTGAGAATAACACCACCCCATCTCTTTCCGTGAGTGTCGTAAGAGGCGAATAAGGAAACACAAATGAGACCTGCCTCCTAGTAATCCATCCCAGGCAACGACGCTTCATTTTTTTCTGAATCTGAGGTGTCGTCCTATGGTCTCATGCGGTGTGGTAGGCTCTGTAAAGGGCCGTCTGGTTCGCGACCACCCTCCTACCAAAGTCCGACGCCAAACAGCTTGCTGTGTTTCGTCGGTGCGTGGGAGTACCAGTGCCTAATAGGCATTTTCTGGGTTAACTCGCTCCATCGTCGACCTCATCTATGACCTTGGTCAGGATTGAGGTCAAGAGTTAACCCATCTTATAATAATAAAAAAAAGAAATTCCCTCGGGAACTAAAGCATCCTCTGGTTATTCATACGAACGTACCTCGTAAGTAAGTTCGACGTTAGGGTATCTATTACAGAAGCGCGCGACGTCGGCCATCTCAGCGGGCGTCAGCTGCAATAGCTTTAGTCGAGCTGAGTCTTCCAGCTCCATCACATCGAACACTGTCTCCACGCCCTGAGAATAGATTAAAAAAAATTTATTAAATTATTTTTATCTGGACGGTATAGGACAGTCACTTAACGGTACAGGGTAGTTAGTCACTTAACGGTACAGGGTAGTCACTTAACGGTACAGGCCAGTCACTTAACGGTACAGGACAGTCACTTAACGGTACAGGACAGTCACTTAACGGTACAGGACAGTCACTGATGTGCGGCCCTCTGTACAAGGCAGTCACTAGACGGTACAAGGTGGTCACTAGATGGTACAAGGCGGTCACTAGATGGAACAAGGCAGTCACTAGATGGTACAAGGTAGTCACTAGACGGTACAATGCAGTCACTAGTCACTACAAGGCACTCACTTGAAGGTCTAAAGTAGTCACTCGACGGTACAAGGCAGTCACTAGACGGTACAAGGCAGTCACTAGGCGGTACAAGGCAGTCACTAGACGGTACAAGGCAGTCACTAGACGGTACAAGGCAGTCACTAGACGGTACAAGGCAGTCACTAGACGGTACAAGGCAGTCACTGGACGGTACTAGGCAGTCACTAGACGGTACAAGGCAGTCACTAGACGGTACAAGGCAGTCACTAGACGGTACAAGGCAGTCACTAGACGGTACAAGGCAGTCACTCGACGGTACAAGGCAGTCACTCGACGGTACAAGGCAGTCACTAGACGGTACAAGGCAGTCACTAGACGGTACAAGGCAGTCACTCGACGGTGCAAGGCAGTCACTAGACGGTACAAGGCAGTCACTAGACGGTACAAGGCAGTCACTGGACGGTACTAGGCAGTCACTGGACGGTACTAGGCAGTCACTAGACGGTACAAGGCAGTCACTCGACGGTACAAGGTAGTCACTAGACGGTACAAGGCAGTCACTGGACGGTACTAGGCAGTCACTAGACGGTACAAGGCAGTCACTAGAAGGTACAAGGCAGTCACTGGACGGTACTAGGCAGTCACTAGACGGTACAAGGCAGTCACTAGACGGTACAAGGAAGTCACTGGACGGTACTAGGCAGTCACTAGACGGTACAAGGAAGTCACTGGACGGTACTAGGCAGTCACTAGACGGTACAAGGCAGTCACTAGAAGGTACAAGGCAGTCACTGGACGGTACTAGGCAGTCACTAGACGGTACAAGGCAGTCACTAGACGGTACTAGGCAGTCACTGGACGGTACTAGGCAGTCACTAGACGGTACAAGGAAGTCACTGGACGGTACTAGGCAGTCACTAGACGGTACTAGGCAGTCACTAGACGGTACAAGGAAGTCACTGGACGGTACTAGGCAGTCACTAGACGGTACAAGGAAGTCACTGGACGGTACTAGGCAGTCACTAGATAGTACAAGACGGTACCTTCTCAGCGCAGCGCTGCAGCAGCGGCTGTGTGAAGTGCGGCAGTTGCTTCAGATAGGAGTCCTTCGCCCACATGGCCTGCGTCACCATCTGAGCTAACTCCATCGCGGCCACGGCTGGGGACAGCCAGCCACTCGACGACACCACGTCTACGCAGGCTTGGATCAGACGGATTGCCTGGGAAATAAATATTTGACTTAATTAAGAACGGTTATAAAGAATTAGGGCACAATGAGTAAGTGACACATGTTTTTATACCATTAGGTAATATCTTTTCGCCCGGGACTTCATTAATTCTCCAATGTTTTTAATAGTTATTCTGCTATTCAGGACGGAAACAAATACAACAAATTAAAAATCATGAAAATCGGTCCAGTCGTTCTCGAGTTATTAGTGTTCGAACAAACCAGACTTTGTTTTATACAGGTTGAAAAAGAACCTCCTAGCTTTATTGATAATCCTGAACCAGTATCACTTACAGAACACTTTTTTTTTGGGGGGGGGGGGGGGGGAATATTTTTTTACTAAACACCACTCGGGCGCAACCCCCTCGCGCTACCCGCACCCCTCGCGTGCCTGGTGTAGTAGTAATGTCTACGTTTAGGCAAAAAATGAACTTTTCCCATTGAAAAAATATTTTCATAAATGTGTTCTTTGAGTGATACTGGTTCAGGATTTTGAATATAGCTAGGTTCTTTTTCACCCAGTATAATAAAGATATTGATAACAGAGTTTCCTCCGTCGTTAATTACTAAGTTCCTTAATTATTTTCTTCGATTATGTATTTTACACTATCTATGCATGTATTTATATTTGATATTGAAAAATTGAAATGTCAGCTGTACGTGTGTACGTTTGCATTAAATAGATCTTTATCAAAAACTTTTTGTTTAAATATTTACTTTTTAAACTTAAACGCTAAACACTCAAAGACCCACACTAAGGTTTCCCTTGTGTCGAGGGTCCCTTGGAACACACAAAGACAAACACAAACACCCATGACCCGAGAACAAACATCTGCTTTTTACACAAATGTTTGCCCCGACTGGGGATCGAACCCAGGACCCGCCGATCAAGAGGCAGCGTCACTACCACTCGACCAAACCGACCGTCTAAAATAGTATATTGCTCTTTACAAGATGTACTGCGGGGAGTGTGCTCATGAGCTTTATAACTTTAACTTTATACTACCCTTATTTTTATACTAAGAAACTATTAGTAAAGG
The DNA here is from genome assembly GCA_949987775.1 of Aproaerema taeniolella. Lineage (NCBI taxonomy): Eukaryota > Metazoa > Arthropoda > Insecta > Lepidoptera > Gelechiidae > Aproaerema > Aproaerema taeniolella. The sequence goes on from OX465271.1 coordinate 3,307,379, forward strand.
GCGCTCCGAACGTGCGTATGTGCATGAGTACGTGCGTTAAGTGCTTAGGTGCGAATATGCGTGCTTATTTACGGGGTTATTTGTGTTTTTGCGTGCGTATGCTAAGTGCGTGCACGGCTGTGTACACTCAAGAGCACGTCAAGCTTGACACTTTGGACTTTGGACCGGCCCTGTATTGTATGGCGTGCAGTATAAATCAGAGCTCAGCTTAAACTAGTGTAAAGCGTGACCTGCTTTTGACTGTATATTTTTTTATTATTATTAAGTATGGGTTCGCTCTTGACCACAATCTAGCTCAGGGCAAAGATGCAGTCGAGGATGTAGCGAGCTCACCCAGAAGAAGCCTATTCACTCGTACTTTAAAGATATTCGGGTTGTATGAGCTCGGAAATACAGACGCCGGCAGAGAATTCCACTCCTTGGCAGTGCGCAATACTAAAGATGAAGAAAAGCGCTCAGTACGTATCCGAGGTATCTCGACAAGATAAGGGTGATACCCCGCAGTGCGTCTGGACGTCCGATGGAAGAAAGGGGCAGGCGGAATGAGTGAGTGCAGCTCCTGAGCACACTCCTCGAAGTACATCTTATAAAAAACACATAGGCAAGCTACTTTGCGTCTATGGGCTAGGGTTTGGAGCTTATCCTTAACCACCTTTTTATCACCAATGAGCCTCCTGGCTCATTGACTGGGAATACAATACATTACAATGTATTTTAAGATAAGATAATTCTTTATTATGTTAGACAGTAGCATACCTTGGTGAGTACTGTGGCGGTATCGGCCTGTAACTCTGCGGGTAGCTGTGTCCTAGAGAGATGTGCTTGCAGCAGTACATGCGCCTTTACATGCGGGTCGTTGTATTTAACGACTCCGCCGTCGGGGGCCGTCGGCTTGTGGGGCACTCTGAGAAGGAAAAACTAAATGTAGGCTACTTTTCAGAAAAAAAAAATTGAACCATGATGCACTTTCATAGCGATGGTATTTCATTTCATATATTCACGCCTGTAATCCCATACACATACTAGAGTGCCACGTTTGACATAATAATAATAATAATAATAATAAACGCTACACACTCAAAGGAATAGAATAGAATAGAATATTTTTTATTAGAATAGAATAGAATAGAATAGAATATATTTATTGCTAGAAAACAGTATAAATACAGGATGTTCACATAATACAAGTGCAGTGTTTTCAGCTTATATCGAAGCGTGCAAAATATAAGGAAAATTAAATTAAAATTATGTCAATCAATACAATACAATGTCCAATAGAAAAAATCAAAATATGCAATTCAATTAAAATTATGCTAGTCAATACAATGTCCAATAGAAGATAAATGAAATAAAATGTAAATAGTAATAGTAATAACAATGTCAAGCATGGTCAGTTAGCAAATCATTAATGTCTAAATTCAAGATATTCCTTAGTACTATAGAAGCAATGTTTAAGTAACCATGTTGTCAAATTAAGTCTAAGGGAGTCTGCGGTCATCATTTTGAAATTGTCAGGTAGTTTATTAAATAGTACAGTGCTTAAGTGAAATATATTATTTTTATATATGTACTTGCGAGCGGGAGGCTGATATAGTAGGTTAATTATGTTTTTTCTAGTTGGCCGTGCCCTGACCTCACCTCGAGTCCTCCAATACTTCGGATTTGATGCCACAAAAACACAAACTTCCCTTATGTACATACAGGGTAGAGGTAGTATGTTTAACTTCTGGAAAAGGGGTTTGCAGCTGTCATCAAACTTAGCATTGCAGATTGCACGAATGCACTTTTTTTGAAGCACAAATACTCTATTAATATCGACTGAGTTCCCCCAGAGTAACAGACCATAGGAAAGTACGGACGACACGTACCCATGATACGCCACTAATGCGGCTTCGATTGAAACAGTCTGTCTTAATCTTTTTAAGGCGAAAACGAAACGACTTAACTTCCCACATACAAATTCTACATGCTGTTTCCAATTCAAATGACTGTCGATTATCAAGCCTAAAAACTTAAACTGAGCCACTTCGTTTACGATCTCGTTACCGTGACTAACATGAATTAACTTGGGATTTGAGTTATATGAACGAAATTGTGTATAATTAGTTTTTCCAATATTAATTTGCAGGTTATTCCTGTTTAGCCAATTGACTACATCCCTCAGAGCATTGTTTGCATCTATTTCAAAATTTACATTTGGTTTGCACTCCAATAAAATAGTTGTGTCATCGGCAAACTGCAAGCACTTATGAGTTGTGGACTCGGCAAGGTCATTGACGTAGAGAATAAAAAGCAGAGGACCAAGGACACTACCCTGTGGCACACCTTTATTGTTGATTCTAAAATTTGATCTGTACGCTTGTTTTAAAACACAATTCCCAAATTCACTAATTTTGGTAATCTCTGTGCACTGTTGTCTATTTTCGAGAAAGCTTTGCAGCCAGTCAAGGGCTTTTCCACGGATGCCATACAGATTTAGTCTTTTCGAGAGAAGCGAATGATCCACAAAATCAAAAGCTTTTGACATGTCCAGAAATAATGCTGCTGTAGGTATTTTATTGTTGAGATTTTGAGTAACTATCCTGACTAGATCAAAACAAGCATGTACTGTCGATAATCCCTTACGAAAACCATATTGTTGAGGTCGAAGGATTTTGTACTGAGCCAGGAAGTCATTTAGCCTGGACTGCATTGCTCTCTCGAAAACTTTTGACAAAACCGGAACTAAAGAAATGGGTCTATAATTCGACGGATCTAAACGGTCGCCTTTTTTAAAAAGTGGCTTGACAACACTAATCTTAAGTTTCTCTGGAAAGATTCCTTCGGAAAAAGATAAATTTATAATGTGGCAAAGAGGAAAGCAAATGTGTGATGCGCACGCTTTGAGTACCTCAGTGATAATGTTGTCATATCCACATGCTCTACTATTTTTTAGTGACATGATGATGTTATAAATTTCAGTTTCCGTTACTGGTCTTAAGAACATTGTGCATTTATTAGTTATTGAAGAATTTGAATTAAAAGTCGTATTAATATTATTTAAATTACATGTCAGGTCTATAAAATAATCATTAAAAGTATTGCAAATGTCACGGGGATTGGATAATTCTACATTATTGTATCTAATTTTATCTATAGTATTTTTGGTCAATTCATTAGAAAGAGTCGATGAGATAGTATTCCATGTGGCTTTACATTTATTTATATGTGTTTTTATGTAATTAGTGTGTTTTATTCTTTGGGCTAATTTTATACAAGTTTTGAAAATTTTGTCATAGTTTTTAAATATCATTTTATTTAAACGTTTATTTGAATTAAACTTTCGATATTTTAAATATAAGCAACGTTTAGTTCGACTTGATTTTTTTAAACCCTTAGTTATCCAGCTTAACTTATGGGCTCGATTTGTTACCTTGACCTTAACTATCGGGAAACATAAGTTATAAAATAAACACAACAAACCATAGAAACCATCAAAAGCTTCAACAGTACTGTCGCAACCTAACACCTCGGAGAAAGAAAGAGCTGATACAGATTCAATAAATTTGGTTTTGTTCTGGGCACAATAGTCCCTTTTGTATTCAAACCAGCAGCTAAAGGCTTTCTTCTTGACTACGGTAAAAGTCAATATTTGTGCTGTTTCATGGTCAGAAAGACCCAAATTCATTACCTCTGACTTGGCATGCTTTACATTGCTAGCAATTTGGTCAATACACGCCTTTTTTCTCGTAGGTGTTAAAATATGGGGTTCAAAATTGTGGTTAAACAAGATACACTTTAATTCACTGGAACAATTATCTTGTTTCAATAAATCAATGTTCCAGTCACCACATAAAACTATTTTTTTATTCTTGAACCTGAAAGTTAACTTTTCTAATAATGTTTCTAGTTTAAACAAAAATATTTTAAAGTGTGACTTAATACGCTTAGGTACTCTATATATGTTTATAATAATCACACCAATACCAACAATTTCAACTCCACAACACTCGAAATAGAAATTGTTTGCAAGTTCCGTAAGAAAATCTAACTTTTTATAATCAAAATTTTGTTTTATTAAGATAGCAACCCCGCCCCTACTTTTTTTCCGGCAGTAAGACGAAGCTAATTTATACCCATTTAGATTTATATTTGATTCTGCACCTTGTTTAACAAATGTTTCACTAAGACATACTATATCAACCTCCTTTCCCGAGTCCTGAAGCTCCTGAAGTGTTATTTCCAGTAAATCAATTTTATTACAAATACCAGCTATATTTTGGTTAAAAATTATTAGTTTATCATCCACCCCAAGCCCCGACTGCAAGGTATTGTTTTTTCGTACAGATTTATTATTTACACATTTTGATAGTTTAGTACTTAAAAAACATGTTTTCTTTTTTACATTATCGAAAAAACTTATTGAAGTCAGTTAAATAATCAATTTCACTATCAATCCTTGAAACGAGAGAATTGAGGGTAGATGACAAACGGCCAGTTGAACGGTTATTACATAGAACATTAATTAATTTGCAGTTTTTGTAGTTGTTTACAAACTTATTCATTTCATCCTTAAAAACATATGAGTTCAAAAATCTATAAAAATGAACATTCAATAACAATATATTACGATCAGAGAAAGTATACAAAACGTTACATAGGTTAGTAAATAAAGCGTACGGGTCCCTATCATTACACCCAACAGACAGTATTATTATGTCATCTTTTGTGATCTGGTGTTTTAAACTATTCAGTTCATTGAAAATGTGTTCACTTTGCGCGTACGGCTTAATCGATGACGACACTTTATAAAAGTCATTTTGTTTGCCATATCTTTTACGTATCAGTCTGGTTGATAATCCGCGAGCATTTTGGTCGCCGAAAATGTAGATGGTGGGCTTTTTTGGCGAAGATTCTTTTAGGACAGGGGATGTGGAACTATTTCTTGACATATTTACGATCGGTGTTGTATTCGGAGTGCTTATGTATTTTGGCCTCGAGCGTGTTCGAGTGTGATTGGACCGGGTGGTAACTATATTGTTACTTTGAGCTGTATTTTCTAGGTTGATAACACTTTGGTTAGATCTTTGTTTACTCATTATGTCGCGTGTTTGCTTGCTCATATTTTTTGATGGTGTGGTTCGACTTATGACAGTTAATTGACAGACTTTCGTTTTATAGCGTTTTATTTCTTCTTTAAGGGTCTCATTTTCTGTTATCTGGTTTATAATTTCTTGCTCGGCTGAGGCTAATCTATCCTGCAAATCTAATATAACTTTTTCTAGTTCCTCACATTTCGCATAGATATTAGGTAGTGCACACAGGCGAGGTGTTATTGAATACAAGGTCAACACATTTAACCAAATTTTGGCATGCAAAGTTACAACTTAATAACATTTATGTCATAATTTTATACAACTAATCTAATAAGTCCGAAATAGAATAAAAATTATTAACAATGAGCCATTTTTTTAAAGTCATAACAAATCTATTATAGGTCAAGGTTTTTACATCATCTAGCAACGCATTATAAATTTTTACGCACATGGCAGAACAGTGTTTCAGGTAGAGAGTAGTTTTAGGATTCCTGTCATAGACCAATTTGTCTGGATTTCGTAAAATTCTAGTTTGTATAATATCTGACCTTTTATTAAATAAGCTACTGTTTTTCTTCACAAATTTCGCAATTTCCAAAATGTACATTGAGGGAAGGGTAAGTATATTGAACTTTTTAAAATAGGTGTAACAAGATTCCGTAGAGGGTATTCCAGCAATGGCTCGAATACATCGTTTTTGTGCTTTAAATACTCTACATAGGTCAGTACGTACTGGCCCACATTAAGGTTTTCCCTTGTGTCGTGGGTCCCTTGGAAAACACATAAAGACAAACACAAACACCCATGACCCGAGCACAAACATCTGCTTTTTACACAAATGTTTGCCCCGACTGGGGATCGAACCCAGGACCCGTCGATCAAGAGGCAGCGTCACTACCACTCGACCAAACCGGCCGTCAAAAAAATAATATTTAGGGGTGATTAGATGAAACATGATGTATAGTGGTGATAGGTAGTCAACCTTTCGCCTAAAATACAGCAAAACTCTCGCGCCCCTTCTACTGACTTTTACAGAATGCCTGGGAAGAGTAGACAGCTGACACACTTTTAGTTTTGCATGGAAAAAGGCTACATTTCTTTAAAAAAAAATATTTTAAAAATATTGTGACGGTTTCTTACCACGGAACGTTTTAAATGATTTACATGTAGGTACGCATAAATTTTTATTTTATACTAGCTTTCCGCCCGGGACTTCGTTCCCGTGGCACTTTTTTAGTTTTTTCGTTCATAAGAACCTTCTCCTGACAATAAGGAACACAACAAAAAAAGAATCATCCAAATCGGTCCAGCCGTTCTCGAGTTTTGCGCTTACCAACAGATTTAGTGATTCATTTTTATATATAAGAAGAAGATTTTGTCACAATCAGTTCGTCATTATGACGAAATACCGTTATTTTTTTTTACATATACGTATACGTTATACACGTCCCCACCTCAGGGCACGGGCCTCCCTTCGAAACCCGAAGGGGATTTAGTGCATAGTGCACCACGCGGGCACAATGCGGGTTGGTGGACCACTTGTCTTTCGAAAATTTTCTTGAACGGACGGGTTTCATCCCAATGTTTTCCTTCACCGTTGAGCAAGTGATAATTAGAAATCCGTACATAAATCCGAAGACGAATTTAGTGGTACAGGCCCGCACCAGGATTTGAACCCACGACCTTCGGATTACAAGTCTGCCTCATTGCACACTGGGCTATCACCGCTGGGAAATACCGTTATGCGAAAAAGAAATTATGCTTAAAAAGTTACGCGAAAAAAAAAAATTGTGCTTTCAATTTTATGCGAGTAAATATATATGGAACCACATGTAGCTACTTACTTGGCAGCCAAAGCCTTGATGATATTCTCTTCTCTATGCCTGATGCAGAGGTCAGAATACTCCGCCGCCGAGGAGATGATCTCCAAGAGACCGCGGATCTTGGTCTTCGAAGTCAGAGACAGACTGAACAGCTCTGGAAAGGATAAATAAAAATTTAGTTTTATCGCTGTATCTGTGTATGTTGCTTATCCTCACTGATCGGTTGAGATCAGCGAGTGCCACTGGTCTACGAGCGTTTCACGCACTTACACATACGCACATACATAGCCTTGCACATGCACGCATATCCGTACCTGAGCACTTACACCCACGTATACACGCACGTTCGAAGACACGCACGCAGTTCGTACACTAAATTAGCACACTTTTACTGCTCCACTTTACTTTTAGTTGCTTAGTATAACAATAAGGGTAATAAAATGTTTAAAAAGTAAAAAAAAATATTGAAGATTAACCCTTTGGGATCATTCAACAATTACGTGATCACCGGAACGGGGGGAGGTCGGGTGCTTGTATATACATCGGATTATTGGGGGGGGGGGGGGGAAGAAGCCATGATTACGTCATCATTTTATAACTTTAATTAACGTATAGCGAAATGAATAAATAAATTATATTTACGTCCAATTTTGAAGTCTATTACTGGTAACACTAACTATTAGATAGATGGAACGGGATTTCCCCTGCTATAGACAAACTGTGGAACAGTGTTACCAGATTCAGTTTTTTTATACTTTTTCGGCATATTGTATCGACTTTTCCAAGCATCAGTAAAATTTTAAACACGGACGAATTACGTAATCAAGGCAAGGGGGGGGGGGGGGTTAAAAACAAAAGATTACGCTGTGATTACATGGGGGGGGGGGTTAAAAAAACGGCCAAAAATGATCACGTAATTGTTGAACGACCCCTTTCACCGCCACTCTCATTTTTATTTTTTTTTGTCCCTGCTCGCCACGCCATATTTGCGACGAATGCAAGCCACTATTTTGCTAGTGAAGTGACTACTTTATATCGATATCTAGTTAATACGCTTTTTATTAAAAGATTGATTGCTCTACGGGACAGAAACATCGTTTAAAAGATTTGAAATGGTGTTCGATGTCAATATTCGAAATGATTGAAGATCTCGTCTTCCGACATTCTTAGGAGAGAGCTCGCGGAGTCATTTCATGCATGCGATCATAGGCGTGCAAATGGCACTTTTTCAGGTGTTATAAAAAAATTGGTACGTAAGTGATTAATTATATAAGTGTAATAAAACGAAATTGCATGTAAGTGCCAGTATATCATTCATAAATATACACCACACAGAAGAGATACGTCTTTAACTTATATTGCCCCCTGAAGAGGTACTACTTACCAATAGTAGTATAGTTGATGTAGTAGTAAGAAGCGATCATGCCCAAGTTGAGGGGCTGGACGTCCATCTCGTCTTCAATGGCGATGCACTTCGACTGTTCCAGGTCGGTTAGGGTCGTCTCGACCAGCTCTGATAGGTGGTCTGAGAGATGTCTGAAAAAAAGAAAGGTGATCTTGAAAATATAAAAGATAATGATTGAAAATCAAAAAAAAATCATGGAGAAAAAACGGCCGGTTTGGTAGAGTGGTAGTAGCGCTGCCTTTTGATCGACGGGCCTTGGGATCGAATCCCGGTCGGGGCAAAAATGGTGTAAAAAGCAAAAGTTTGTTCTCGGGTATTTATGTCTGACTTTGTGTGTATTCCAAGGCACACAAGGGAATCCTTAGAGTGGGCTCTTTGAGAGTGAAGCTATTAAAAAAACCTGCATGGAATATGATTTATTTTCAAATTAAAAAAAGTACACAAAAATACTTTTTTTTAACCGACTTCAAAAAAGGAGGAGGTTTCTCAATTCGACCGTATATTTTTTTTTGTTATGTATGTCCGCGGATAACTTCGTCGTTTATAAACCGATTTTGATTATTCTTTTTTTGTTGGAAAGGGAGTATCCCAAGGGTGGTCCCATGGTAAGGAAACCAGGATCTGATGGTGGAATCCTGAAGAAATTGAGGGAAACTCTCGAAAAAATTGTCTTTTTGGGATTGAAGTCGTGACTCTTACGTTTTTGACGTGGAAAATTATTAAACCGCAAATTCATAGAATTTCTAGTAAAAAAAAATACATTATAAACGCTACACTAGTATATTACATGTCGTTCCCCGCACGTCTAGCCCATCACACATTTACATAACGTTTGTGAAAACAAAAAACGTTTTTTTTTCATTGGAATACGTCCTTCTGATTTAGTAAACGCTTAAACCCAAGCTATTTACTTCATACAGACTTAACCTAACAGCAAATAATTCTACAACCTCATCTATGACTTTTATCATATAAATATAAAAAGAATAATCAAATATTTTTTACCATTGCCTGAGTTTCACTGAGTGAATAAAACATTTTGAATTTGGAACATGCGCGAATATACGGATTTTAGTAAGAAAACAAAAGAAAATGTGCAAGGAGGTTGCATACTCTCGCTATAAAAACGTATGGAATATGGTTCGGTTAAAAATGTTAAATTTAGAATAAGGAATTCAGCCAATTTTCTGTGTAATTTTCATGCAATTAAAAGTTTCTGTTAAAAGTTTTTGTCCCAAAATCATAAAATGAGTTCGACATCCAGTGATGAAAGTGAACCTCTCGTTCCAGAGTCATTTCGCGTTAAAGCAGCAGCTATTGTTGATAATTTACTGTCACAGAGTAATTATTTTCTTTTTCTCGTAGTCAATGGTAAAAAGTAGAGTATCCCTTGAAAAGAATTCACCTTTTTTTCACTTGTTGGGTAATCTACTATCTTACCTATGCGTAACTCCCTGTAAGTTATAGTAGTTAGGATTCTGCGTGAGTCGTCTGTACAGGAAGGTCCATGTTAAGTAGTCGACCGCGTCCTGTTTGTTCTCGATCGTTTTTGTCACGATTTCAGCATTCATATGGTCATGGAGTCGGTGGTCGAGGTGACTCTGAACAAAAGAGATTATTATTAGAATTAATAAAAAAAAAATTATAAAGTCGCTTTGGTTAACTTTACGTTAACTAAAAAAAATTCCCCAAGTTCGAAATATACGTTTAGTTTTTATATTTCTTTGTTACAGAAAGATTTTTTATAATAACACAAATTGCATGTTTTTGTGATATTACCTATTTTTGTGATAGTCCTTCCTTAACGTGTAAGTGTAATCAAGTATGTGGCGAACTTGACTAACTCTGGTGTCAGAGTTTTCAAACCGCACAACGGCCTCTGACTTGGTTTTAATGACTGTAGTCAATCGACAAATTACGTTTAGAAAAAAAACCCAGAAAAAAAAGTGTTCAGTAAGTGATACTGGTTCAGGATTTTTAATAAAGCTAGGAGGTTCTTTTTCAACCTGTACAAACATCGCCTTTTTGAAAAGACGAGAATTTACAAAGTTAGATTATCTAATAGTCAAATAGCTCGCCACTAATCTTTTAGTGGATCTGCTAATTATGGTATTAAAAAAAAAGTAGTAAAGGACCTAGTTACCTCCAGCGGCAAGCAGTCGTTGAGCAGCTTGGTGAAGAAGGTCTTGTGGTGCTGCGCGCACATGAGCACGGCCACCGAGGGCCGCGCGGCCGGCCGGCACGCGCGGCCCAGCATCTGCAGCACCGTGCTGGCCGGGTACTGCACGTACGAGTGCAGCTTGCCGTCGTACCTAATGGAGGCAAATTCAAAATATACAGGGTTAATGGGAACTCGACGTATTCCTGGCTGGACGTGATAGAGCAGCCAAAATGCAACAAATTTAACCCACCTTATGTATGGCCGAAAGTTAATAGTTTTCGAGATTTCTTTAATTTAAGATTTTTTACGAAATATCCAGATTTTTGGCAATTTGCTTATTTCATTTCAATGGCAATCGGACGTTCAAGAACAACCATTTTTACCGGTCTCCAATGTACATATACGACATTTTAAAAATATTTTTAATTTCGTTTAATTTTTTATTTAACATAAAGGAATAAGGTCCCGTTTCCCAAAATAAAATATATAAAAAATCAATCTTTTGAAATAAAAATATAATAATTAAAAGTTTCTCAGTAGGGTAAACTAATCATAAATACGGCATTATACAATCGTGTCTTTGCCAAGCTGTCATGTCAATAAAAAAAAACATAACCTATTTCATTTTGTATTTGGTTGTTTATTTTTGAGTTTTATTTTTGCTTTTGGTTATTTTTTTCTGAAGTCTTTTACTGCTACCGCATACCAGATTACGATTTAACTTTGCACGGACTTGTAGTGCTAGATTTTGACTGATTTTCTCACGACTACACCTTATTCATACTGGACTCCGAGAACTGCTTCAACGATAGTGATTAATACTCTTCGGATTTGTGGAATAACACTAATAACGACAGCGCAGCAGGATTTGCTACTCAACATGGCATCTGACGAGTTACAGCGGTGGAGAGAACCAAAAAATGTTTTATACCTCTTTGTTCAAACACTGACATTAACTCACCAGATTTGACGTTTGTTACCATCCCAAAGGAATTGAAAGAAAGTTGGTGTAAAATGGTTGACAGGAATTGTCCCAAACGTCCACTTTTTTGCTGTGAGGATCATTTAAACGTAAGTACATTGAAACGTATCTCTAGTTAGTCTGTGATTGAAACTTAAATGTTGAACTTAAACTCAAAAACGCAACGGTATAGGTTATATGTCAACCAACTGTCAAGGGTTTTTTTTTTACTTTGGTAAAGGACTTAATCTGTAGAATGCTGTAATAAGCAACAAGTCGTAACCAAAATTTTAAAAATTAATTATTTTTATATCTATGATCAAAATTATTTGATATATTTTTTATTTGAATATGGGACCTTAAACCTGCTTAAAATAAAAAAATCAAATTATTTTAAAAATCTTGCACATAGCCCATTAGAGGAAACACAAAATCTACAAAATATATAATCATAACACACAAATCAATGCCATTAACTTGACACATTTCATAATCTGTGACATTAATCAAACTGCGTTTGAAAACTATACATTTCGGATAAAGCCTTGTAAAAAAATTAAAATAAATAAATATGAAACGTTTCCAAGTAATTTTTGTTACATATGTGTTATATTAAATATAAATTAAATTAAAATAACGCGATATTCAACTCATTTTACATTATTTTTTATTAAAATCGTAGTACTTATTTAAATAATATATATTTTGCTCTATTTGCATGTCACCTTTATGACTAAATGTGTTGAACGTAATTTTTTTTTCTACATGAAACATCTGTAAAACCACATTTACTGCAATAAAGATCATTCATTCATTCATTCCTCATTCAAACAAAGTTAAACAGTATTACATATCAGAACGGCCAATTTATGTATGGCGGGAAACATTTCCTATCGAAGTATCTGTCAGTTTGTGTAAATGTAACGCACACATACAGAAGCTAGGAAAAAAAAATTAATAATATCGAAGACTTATAATTTAAAAATTATTTTTTTTAATAAAATTTCAAAGTAGTTTGAAGAATCTAATATAGTTTCAGTCCGGCGTGTATTGGTGAAACGTGTTGTATGAAAATGACACCTCAGCAACCGCCTTAAGGAATTTAGGGTAGTAATGACTTTCCTAGCTTTATTAAAATATCAACTTTGAAAAAAGTTAAATGTAATCCTATCCAATAACCAAATATTTTAAAAATTTTGGTTAAAATGATGAAATCTGGGTATTTTCGTAAAAAAATCTTAAATTAACGAAATCTCGAAAACTATTAACTTTCGGCCATACATAAGGTGGGTTAAATTTGTTGCATTTTGGCTGCCCTATCACGTCCTGCCATGAATACGTCGAGTTCCCATTCCCTGTATATTTCATAGAACATTCAGGATGCTACTTAAGGCGACTACAGCACCTAAATTTCGATTTTATGATGCGTAGATAAGCATGACGCACTGCATTAAATACAAAAAAAAATTACTACGGATTACCTGAATATTAATTCAGGACATAAACTAGATAAGTAGATTGCTGAAAACATGATTCAGCATGAAGCGCTATGAAAGCGCACGCACACTTTCATAGTCCGTAAACTTCGTGTATCGACACTGTTCGCACTGCCGGCCCAGGCTTGTTGAGAGACGGAGATGGCACTATTCCTATGTGTGCTGCCTTTATCGGATGCTATAGTCGCCTAAAATAAGCCAAAGTTACATTAAATACATAAAAACATACATACACATTCGTTCTTTTGACCCTACTGACTCTACGCGTATTCGCAAAGGTGCAGTCTTCCCCAGAGAAGAATAGGCAAGAAGAAACTCCGAGGATGCTCTTTTTAATCGCATTACAAATTTTCCTATTTTCTAATTTTAACTAAATCTGAAATAACTCTAGAGCTGATAGTAGAGGATCCTCACCCATCTGATTAATGAATGAAAATTATTCCACATCAAATCCAGTATGCTGAAAAATATATGGCGAGTAGCGCTGCCCAAAAAAAACCTGGCCAGACCATGATCAATCAAAAATTTAAAAACGACTTTACATGAAACATTGCATCCATTCGTTCAATGAACGAACAAATCCAATACCAACCGAAATAATGAAGGCTATATTCAATTCGATTCAAATTATTTATTTCAGACCAGTAATCCATAGATACAATAATAATATGTTTAAATTTAATACATGTCACATTAAAGTAAAATAAAATAATGTCAAAATAGAACACACAAACGTTGGTCCGTCCATCACCCTGGACGTGGTATACAGGTTGAAAAAGAACCTCCTAGCTTTATTGAAAATCCTGAACCAGTATCACTTACTGAACATTTTTTTTTTTGGGGGGGGGGGATTTTTTTTCCTAAACGTAGACACCACTCGGGCGCACCCCCCTCGCGCTTCCCGCACCCCTCGCGTGCCTGGTGTAGGAGTAATGTCTATGTTTAGGCAAAAAATGAACTTTTCTCATTGAAAAAATATTACAAAAAAAAGTGTTCTTTGAGTGATACTGATTCAGGATTTTGAATATAGCTAGGAGGTTCATTTTCACCCAGTATAAGTGTTTTATGTTCGAGGTACAACACCTCTTCACTTGGCACTCTAAATCTTATATTAGAAATTAGCAACTGTTTTACATTGTATACACTGAAGAATAAGACACTAAGACAAACCACACGTAGTTTAATAGTGTCTTCTTGAAGTTATTGTTACTTTTGATATATTTGTCGAAAAATAAAAATAAATAAATCGGAAAATCTACGAGGATGAAGCGAGTCATATCTACAGGGGTAAGGCAAGTGTTATCCGGACCAAGTTTCTCAAGTGGCTTGATTTCGACACTCGCTAACCAGGTTTTAAAAACTTTAAAAGAGGACAAATCCAATCCACTGTGAATGTCATCCACGTATACTGACTGCGGTGATAGCCCAGTTGGTAATGAGCCAGCCTTGTAATCGGAAGGTTACGGGTTTAAATCCTGGTGCGGGCCTGTACCACTAAATTCGTCTTTTCGGATTTATGTACGGATTTCTAATTATCACTTGCTCAACGGTGAAGGAAAACATTGGGATGAAACCCGCCCGTCCTAGAAAATTCGTTTTCGCTCGGCTCGCGGTCCACCACCCCGCCTTGTGCCCGCGTGGTGCACTATGCACTAAATCCCCTTCGTGTTTCGAAGGGAGGCCCGTGCCCTGAGGTGGGGACGTATATAGGCTGATCAAGAAGATTATAGGTGTAGTTGTAAGAGGGAACGTATAACTCGTGTGTGTGTGTGTGTGTGTGTATGTGTGTGTGTATACTAAAAAAAAAATACTGACTGTTGCGTATCGGCTATGACGACAGTATGCACGTGCGCTGCGAAGGCCCACGCCAGCTCGGCCGCCACCACCACTAGCTGCGCGGCGCCGGACTCCACTAGCTGTTGTACTAGTCGACGGTCGTTAGACGATACGCCCTCGTGGAGGTAGGCTACTCCCGCTGCTAGGGTCTCTTTTAGCATCTGTTGGATATTTGGTTGTTTAGACATACGTTGAAGCTGATTTGAGGTTGGTTGGTTATAATTTAATACTTAAAATGTTCAAAATTCGCACTGCGGGGTTACCACCCTTACCTCGTCGAGATCTCTCGGATCCGCACTGAGCGCTTTTCATCATCTAAATATATAAAAGGAGAAACTGACTGACTGACATCTAAACAGCTAAACGTAGGCACTTGAAATTTGGAAGGGACGTAGCTTAGGTACCGTAGAGGTGCACTAAGAAAGGAATTCCCGAAATTCCCACGGGAACGGGAATTAGCGGGAAAATCCTTTTGTATGAAAAATCTAAACCGTTTAAGTTAGACGCTTGAAATTTGGCATGCAGGTACCTTAGTAAACTTAAAGCTTAGTTGCAACAGGATATTGCAAAATTCCCACGGGAACGAAAAATCTAAATTAACACGCAAACGAAGTTGCGGGCATCAGCTAGTCTTTTATATTACGCACTGCTAATGAATGGAACTCCCCGACTGCGTCTGTATTTCCGAGCTCATATAACCCGGACCTCTTTAAAATTCGAGTGAATAGGCATTTTCTGGGTGAGCTCGCTTCATTCTCGACCGCATCTTCGCCCTTGTGCTAGATTGTGGTCAAGAGCGAACCCAATATCAATAAAAAATAAAAAATCGCATGAATACAGGATTTAAGGAAAATTGTGTTTTTTTTTATTATTATAAGATAGGTTAACTCTTGACCTCAATCTTGACCATAAGATCAAAGATGAGGTCGACGATGGAGCGAGTTAACCCAGAAAATGCCTATAAAGGCACTGGTACTCCTACGCACCGACGGAACACAGCAAACTGTTTGGCGTCGGACTTCGGTAGGAGGGTGGTCGCCAACCAGACGGCCCTTTACAGAGCCTACCACACCGCATGAGACCATAGGACGACACCTCAGATCCAGAAAAAAATGAAGTGTCGTTGCCTGGGATGGATTACTAGGAGGCAGGTCTCATTTGTGTTTCCTTAGTCGCCTCTTACGACACCCACGGCAAGAGATGGGGTGGTGTTGTTCTCAACCGATCACCACACGGTTAAAATCAACCTATCATTACAATTAGCTACTAGTAATATTTTTATTCCCGGTGACGTTAAATTAAGGAGTTTTAGTTATTTAGCTATTTTTGCGCAACGCAATGTAACGCGAAACCACGTCACGCCACTATCAGAATGCTAGTTTTCGTGTTTTACGCTGCTATTATTGTTTTAAATTGAAAAATGGAGTGTATTAAATAAGTTACACCCTCGTTTACGGCACGTGCGATACAAGAATCGCGCGAAGGTAAGCAATAGTACATTATGATATAAGTGTAGTATGTAATTATCAAAGCGTACGTATGTCATACGACGTTTTATAACTCCAATATTAGGAGGGTCGTAGGAGGTGAATTAAAAGAGGGTTGTAACGGACATGAGTGTATGGCTCAAGTACACGTAAAAAGTGACAATATTATAATATATACTTACTAAATGCTAACTCAAGCATTACGCTCCTAATATGTTGCAGTCACTATTAAAATGCTGCCGTTAAAGTGTGAACAATGATCATACTTCATAACATATTTGCGAGGAAATAAATAAAAACAATACAAAGAAAAGAAGAAGCGCGTGGAATAATTTTTACTTGTTCACAAATTAGCGATGCGCGCGCATCAGGTTTTTTTAGGCAAAGGCACAAAAAACAGCCAGTATTACTAATAAAGTAAATTAATATTTTTGTGTTTTTGTTATAGATAAATGGTTGTAATTTGTCAAAATTAATTAAATTAAATAATTAAACGTTTATTTATTTTATTTTATCTCCCAAAGTTAATCGTATTTATAAAATGTTGACCACTTTTCTGACATAAAAACTCTTTGCTAAGATCTAAAAAAGTACCGTTAGTTTTTAAACGGAGCATCTTGGTTAACCGTCCGTTTTACATTTCCGGACAAGTACGTAATGAGATACAATACGATATTGAAATTGGTGAAATAAGAGCAAATGTGTTATAAAAAAATATTACAAACGAAATAAAAGTTTTCTTGAGGAAAATTCTACTGGAAAGGATATTGTGAGTGGTTGCGCAAAAAGGGACCTCAAGGGAAAATAATTGATTTCGAGTAAATCGCGTTTAAAGTTTCGAGACGATATGAGTTTCGCCTCGAGCGCGATCACTAAAAAATCCACAAAAAAAAAACTATGGCTCTTAAAAATATTCTGATTAGACCAGATTCGACTCCATTGATACTGATATACTGCTGACTAAATTGGCGTACTACGGGTTTGATGATTCAGCGGTCCAGTGGTTTCGCAGTTACCTTGCTGGACGTTTTCAGCAGGTAATCATACACAAGTGCAATGGTTCTACACTTACATCGAAGTCTTTGCCGGTTGAACGTGGAGTACCGCAGGGATCTATACTTGGCCCCTTGTTATTTGCTATTTATACTGCTGATATAGTGAAGTGCATTAAAAATAGTAATTACCACTTGTATGCCGACGACACTCAGATATATGTACCTGTCCATTTGTCCAGAATCGATGAGGCCGTTTCAGGAATTAACGCCGACCTACATAGAATTAATTTATGGTCACATAATAATAGTCTTTTACTTAACACCTCTAAGTCAAAATTTCTAATTGTTGGCACTAAACACCAGGTACAAACAATAAATAAACATGGCGTCAATATTACAATTAATGGAAGCAATTTAGAGCAAGTGAACGACGCGCGTAACCTGGGCCTACAAATGGACAATTACCTACGATTCGAGAACCACGTGACGAATTTGGCTCGTAATTGTTTCTATAGACTTAAGGTTTTATATAAAATTCGACCGTTTATTAGCGTGGAGCTTCGGACTAAACTTTGCGACTCGCTCATTCTCTCGAAGTTAAGCTATTGTCTTACTGTTTATGGCCCTTGTTTGTTTAGTAAGACCCAGGTCTTGGTTCAAAGAGTACAAAATGCGTGTGCCCGTTTTTGTTTCTCAATTCCTCCTCGCACACATGTCACACCGTTCCTAAATGCCAATAATGTTTTAAAGATGCAAAACAGACTAAAGCTGTACTACGCTACGTTACTGTTTGGAGTTGCTGAGACTCGTCGTCCTGCCTATCTGTATGACAAACTTCACTGGGAACCAACTCGTCATAGATTGCGTCCCCGCCCGCCCCGATTGATTCCTCCTCGTCACCGAACTGCTACTTTTCGCGGCAGCTATCGATTTTTCTCTTCCAAGTGCTGGAATGACTTACCACCACCTCTGTACGATTGTCGAAATAAATTTACATTCAAAAAAAAATATAAAACATATTTACTAAATCACCAGCACTTGGAACAAACTCATCAATTTAATTTTAAGTAATTTTTTCGAATTTTATTTTGTTGTTTTATTAACATAATTATTTCTTTCATTATTTCTACTACCTACTTATTTTCTATAATTCTTACCTATATATTGTTTAACTATTACTATCTATCTCTTTTCCTTTTCTTACTAATATTCCTACTCTTAATCCTGTTTTTCTTTGTTTGTTCTACGAAGTGCGCGTATAGTTTTAAAGGCACTGACAGAATATCAGCGTTGTGGCTCCAACCACAACACTATGCTGAGTCAGGACCTCTTCCTTGACCAGCGTTTCACATCACGATTCCCCTTGATGTTTTTTCTTTGTTTATATTTGTGTATTGTGTGAAGTTGTTTGTTTTATGTAAGTTGTTGGTCATTGAATAAACGTATTATCTATCTATCTATCTACCAAAACAAGCTGAAAGACCACAGAAACAAAATTAATGAAAAACAAAAAACCCTTTCTAATCCCTCCAGCCCCCCGATTGCGATAAGTTTGGACGTGTTTACCAAAGCTAAACCGCTCATGTTTCCTTTCTATTCAGCCCAAAATACAATGGAAACTTGAGCGATTTAGCTTTGGTAAACTCGCTCAAAGTTACCACGATCGGGGTGCAGGTCCCTTTTTGGTCAACCACTCACATATCCGTTTCAACGATTAATTCCGCTCCCACTTTTTTACTATTGGTACTTTTAGTAAACTAAATCTGGCATTTATTAGCTGAATGTTTTTCCGTCTTAACCACAAAATTTAATCGCATTTGGATTTCACATCCCCGAATAATATTCACAAAAATGAAAAAATCTGTTTTCCAAAAAGTATGGAAAACAGCAAATTCATAGATGGGGACCTAATACTTGTTAAGCCGTCCCTTACACCCTGCACACACAGTGCTTTTAATCATACTGTTATACAGCGTTATTCTGGATAAAGTCGACAAACGAAAAGGGCTGAAACTAGACTCAATTTTATCGACGGAAAAAATAATAAAAAAATATGAGTTTTTTGTTTGGTTTTATGGGCTTTTCTTTTTTTTAACTACGTACTGTGGACTCTTTGTAAAGAAAATTTAAGTTTTGCCGTGTAATTAATTGTATTGTAATAATTGACAAATAAAATATAAAGGTTTAAAAAAATGACTATTTTTGAAGATAAAACGGAAAATTTTGTTTCATTTTTTATGAAATTGTAAATTTTCTCAGAATTTTTTTTTATTATTTTTTCCGTCGATAAAATTGAGTCTAGTTTCAGCCCTTTTCGTTTGTCGACTTTATCCAGAATAACGCTGTATAAGCATTCGAGGGTACTCGGATGACACTTCAGTCTGGTGCTGTCAGGTGAGCAATCCGCGCGCTTACTCCCGAAATTCCCGGTTTTCGCGAGTATTTATTACATACCTTATACAATACAATACAATATACTTTATTGCACAATTTGAAAAGAAATACAATGATGTGACAATCACAAGTAATTTTACAAAATTATCGCTTCAAGCGATTTCTTCCAGGTAACCTTTGGGTATGAAAAGTCGCATAGTGAAATCAAGAGCGGGCGCAATATATATATATTATATAATATAAATACAGTTTTATAATACCTTATCCTGAATCCTCTTCAAGAACGGCTGCACCAAGTCGGGCCTGGCGTGCAGGAACCTGGTGGGCCGGCCCTGCGCGGCCGCCAGCGCCAGCAGGTCGGCCGCCAGCAGCCGCGCGTGCCGCCGCCCCGGCACCCACACGCAGGCCGGGGCGGAGCCCGCGTAGCGCACTACGGAGTTGTAGATGGGCTTCGTCATGGCTGCGAGGCGGGACGCCGCGTGGGATATGTTGAAGCCCTGTTGATGAGGTCGGATGAGTTTTTCAAGAATTTTTTCGAGCGAGATAAAAACATTAAATGTCAATATCTTTGGGAAAAAATTGCGTGGTTTTATGACGTGAAGGATTTTTTGCAAACCGAATGACCATATGATGTATGTATGTAGAATATTTTGCTGACATTTTATTTTGAATTTAGATATATTTTCTTTACATTTTATTTCATTTATTATTTTGACATTTTATTCTTTTCTAATTTTGCACCTAATTATTTGTTCTATGTTATCTTTTATTTTATTTTATTGACATTTGGTTTTTTCACATTATTTAATTATTTAAAATAAACATTAGCATGCTTTTTTTAGGCTAAACAGGAAAGATCTGTAATTATTTTTGACCATCTGGAATACTCTGTTTTTTATGCAAATAAAGCCTTTTATCTTTTCTTTATCTTTTAAAAGAATGGTTGAAAATTTGTTAAGGATCTACATATGCTCCGAATGTCCGGAAATACCCAAAATTTCAAAAAATCCCTGAATCGCTGAGAATGACGATGGATTTCAACATATTTTTTAATATTTTTTACGTTTTGTTTTTTTTTATAGCCAAATTCTGCAAATTCTAAAATCCTCTTAGTGACCAAAATTCTAAAAGACCAAAAGAACTCTCCGAGAACATTTTTTTAAATGTCGTCCAAAATTCTTCGATAACATGTCAAAAATTCCGAGAATGTCGGAAATTCAAATATCAATTATCTAAATGTCAATAAATACACAAAATACAAAAAAATCCTCCAAGTCCTGAAAAAGTGTCCCAAAGTATTCTTAATGTCGAATATTCTCTCAAAACGTCTAATTCCATAAATGACAATATATTATGATTTCTCAATTTCATACGTTTCCAAAATCTTCTCACAAATCTCCAATTAGCATAATCTTCTGTGAAAGTAAAATAAACAAAAATATATCACAATACCTGTATATGCAAGTCGAGAGGCAGCGGTCTGACACTGGGATGGAAGTTGAAGGTGCAGTTAGCCGAGCAGCCCAGCCACTGCGCCACGTCACGCGCGTCGGCCAAGGGGAGGGACAGGGCTACTATGCGGATTTGGCGGCCTAGGGAAAATCCATAAATGTATAATAATATCCCAAATTGCATCGCCACTTTACAAAATCTACGTAAGTTTAAAAAAAGACTAAAATATTAAGTAAAAAAATGTTACGTCACCCTAACTGATTTTTTTGGCAAATAATGTCTAATTGTGAAGATTTAACGATTTATCGTTCCTATTTTTTAATTAGATATTTTTATAATTTTACCATTTGAATCTAAACAACTTCAAAGGGAACTCGTAATTAATACCCACATTTTTAATCACAATCACAAGTTTTTTTCTTTCGAGGCCTTTAGGGATATCTATCTAGATATCGAGGCCTTTAGGGATATCTATCTAGGCCTTTAGGGATATCTATCTAGGTACTATAAAAAGTTGTGCTTCCTTGTTGAAAATGGTTCAGTAGGCTAAACTACACCATTTTTTAAAGAAAGGCGTATTCACGTTTATCAACAAGTCAACACACACACTTACCAATCTGTGACGAAATATACCGCATCCTAGAGCACACTACTTCCAACACGGGCCCTTCCTCCCCACCCAGCAGTTGTAGAGCGTCCACAATAAACAGAGACACGCTTTGAACGCTCTTACGGACTTTCCATCTAAAAACAAAAATATTACAACGTTTGAAATATTGTAAAATCATGTAGTAACCACCCGCTGATAAAAGAGAGCTTTTTATTGGTGTAAGAAGTAGTCCCAGATATTAGTTCCAACAAACACTCTTACAAACTTTTCCTCTATTTTATAATAAAAAAAAAAAAACAATTTATCGCACCTATGAAAATTAAACAGACAAGTACAAGAATAAGAGGGACGGCACAATAGGTGTAGCTCTTTTCTATTTAGAAAACCCAAATTAAATTATTTATTTATTTAATTAGATTCTGACATACTCTCGTCTGGACATGATGTTAGATGTATTTTGGCCCTAAGCTTTAGGACAGACTTACCTCCTCGACAAGACGTCCCATTTCTCAGCAGTGGTGATGATAATTTGTCCTTTGTTCAGCAACTTGTGATCTGTCGCCGTTTCACCCGTCAGTTGGACCACCTGCAACAACGAATACACGGTTTTAGGGCATAGATTAAAAAAAAAGGAATAACGTGGTCATTAGAAAAAAGATGAAGATTATAAAGAAACAATGGATATTGTAGGATAGTCGATATTATGGAAAAGAGACACTGTGGCAAAATGTATAATGTGTAATAAGGGAAAGTGGAAATTAGGAGGAAGTGGGAATGGATGAGAATGTAGATATTGTGAGGAAGAGTTAATTGATTGAACATTATGGGCAAATGGACATCATAAACTTTTAGGAAAGTTGACTTTTCAAAAAGTTTAAGGTGGGAATGGTTTGGAAAGTAAACATTTGCGGCCGGTTGATTTTTCTTCACGGGAAAATGGAAATATGGGGAATGTGGACATTCCGGAAAGTGGAAATTTCGGAAGAAAGAAGACGTTAGCATTATGCGCAAGTTGTCATTATGGTAAAGTTGATATTATGAGAAGTTGACATTATCGGCAAGTTAACATTATGAGAAGTTGACATTACAGGAACATTATAGGACAGTAGTATTTTCACTCACCTTAAGATTAAACTTCGCAGCAAACTTATGATACCAGTCAGCAAACGCCAAGTCAGCGAGTGCGTCCTTAGGCAATAGATACACAGCGCGACTGCCCGCGTTCACAGTTAACATGCGCAGCAATGCTAACTCCGCTAGTACTGATTTCCCGGAGCCCGAGGGTGCGCCGACGAACACATTGTCGTCTGAGTTGTAGACTGCGTTGAACACCTGTGGGGTACAATTTTTTTTTTAAGTTGAGAATTTTACAACTACTCGATTTAATATTATAAATGCGAAAGTAACTCTGTCTGTCTGTTACGCTTCCACGTACTGAGTATGGGTGAGCTTGCTACATCCTCGACCGCATCTTCGTTTTTATGCTAGATTGTGGTCAAGAGCGCACCTCTTGTTAAACCTTTGCGCGCTTTTTGCACATCCGTGTGTGGAAGATTTGTATCACGCGCCGTAAGCAAGCGCATGACGGGTTGAAAAAAAACTGAACCGATTTTGACGAAATTTGGTACAGAGATAGATGAGACCTTGGGAAAGGACATAGGTTACATTTTATCCCACAGCTGGGCACGATATAACCTGTAGGTAGTCCACGCGGGCGGAGCAGCGGGTGGAAAGCTAGTAAAAAAAAGTTTTAAAATTCCATACCTGAGTCTGCACAGGATTAAACTGAGGGAACACTTCGGTATACAGTTCCTCGTATTTAGGGTTCCGTAGGGCAGATATAGGCAGAGGCTGAAGATCTAACAGCTCGGTCGGAGGGAGGTTCTTCTCAGGGAGTATGAGGTGGCGGAATGACACCGGGAGTTGGGTTTCTGCGGCTATCCATCTGTGGAGAAAAATTAAATTAAATGTAAGATTTCCGATGAATAAAAAAAATATTAGAAAAAAAATAAATTGGAAGAAATTTTACTAATAAAATTAATTTTTATTTCAGACACAACAGAAATAGTCACAACATTTTGTAGTTCCATAAAAATAATAGTATAATAAATGTATCATTAAATTTAAAATCAGAAAATATTAATATATTAATATGTAAGAGATTATAGTGTCGACAATAAACGAAAATTTTTGGATAGTGTGTCTTGTTTATCTTTTGAGGATGTTTATTGTGAGGACATATCGGCTGAAGACTCATTTATACGATTTTATGAATTGTTTATTATTTTCTATAATTTATGTTTTCCACTAATTAAGGTGAAAAGAAAAGCAAATTACAGCAATTCGTTATGGCTTACAAAGGGAATAAAGAAGAGTTGTAGCGTTAAGAGACACCTTCATTTGGAACTGCGTCATAAGAGAATAGGCAAATTTATTTATAAAAAATATTCCCAAATTTTGCGTAAGTGTATGACTACATCTCAGCGAAATAGAAACTTAGAATCTATAAATAAAAACAATAATAAGTGCAATGCTGTCTGGAATGTTATAAAAAGGTATACAACTGATCCAACAAAAAACTCTATCTCAAAAATAATAGTAGACAATAATGAGCAAATTGACCCGTTGCTAATTTCCCAGTCTTTTAATGATCACTTTATAAGCTCTGTCTATAAGGATTCCCCTTCTAACCTAAGTACTCCTAGTTTATATACCCACGTTCCCACTAGTGAAAAATCTATATTTCTAAATCCTATGAGCTATTCAGAACTAATTAAAATAGTAAGAGGGCTCAATAACTCGAAATCAGTTGGTTACGACAACATTTTAACGGAGATCATCAAGTTAAGTATCGATGTGATTGTGTACCCTCTAGCTTATACAATTAATAGATGTCTTTTGGCCGGAGTGTTTCCAAATATTTTTAAAAAATCTATTGATAAACCGTTGTATAAAAAAGGAAGCCGTCAGTCAATGGATAATTATCGTCCAATCACTTTGATACCGATATTTTCAAAGATATTGGAAAAGTGTATGTATAGCAGACTCTTGCATTTTCTTGAATCAAATCATTTGATCTGTGAAGAACAACACGGTTTTCGTAAGAACAAAAATACAACTCTGGCTTCCTTCAAATTGGTTAGGGGGGTTACAGATTGCCTGAACGACGGTAACCAGATTGCAGTAATATTCATGGATTTGACTAGGGCATTCGATTTTGTGTCTCATGATATCCTTTTGTCAAAACTTTACTTATGCGGCATCAGAGGACCGGCTCACGACTGGATCAAAAGTTACCTCAGTTGCAGAGAGCAATGTGTGGAGATCCAAAGATATTGCGAAGAAACCAAGACTGTGGAGATATTTCGATCCTCTTTTACTCCCAACAACTGCGGAGTGCCGCAGGGCAGCATTTTGGGACCACTGCTTTTTCTCGCATATGTCAACGATCTACCGCGGGCAATTCCTCACGAATGTATTTTGTTTGCGGATGACACTACTATTATTATGAGAGGAAATGACCCAGCCTCATTTGAATGTGAGGTTAATAGTGCTCTTGAGTGTGCAATTAACTGGATGACTATTAATAATTTGAAAGTCAACTTGAACAAAACAAAGTACATTCAATTTTCTACCTACCAGGGAAATCCTCCGCAGCTAAATGTTTGCTTTAGCGGCCAATCTCTCTGTTCGGTTCCAAATATTAAATTCCTGGGAATCGACATTGACAGGAACTGTAGCTGGAAAATTCATTTATCTGCACTCTGCGCGAGAATAAATGGTTTTGTGTTTCCTTTGAGACGTATAAGCCAAACCGTTTCAAGAGGGGCTGCCATCACAGCTTATCATGGGTACGTTGATTCTGTCCTGCGATACGGTGTTGTGATCTGGGGTAATTCGTGTGATTTACAGAATCTTTTCAGAGTGCAGAAGAAGTGTATTCGTGCAATGTTTGGTGTAGGGCAGATGGATTCCTGTCGCCCATTATTTAAAAAGTATAGTATTTTAACACTCACAAGTTTGTACATACTCGAAACTTGCATTTTTGTTTATAAGAACAGCATTCTATTTCAACAGAACCAAAGTATGAGTAACAGAGTTCTTCGTTCATATTATAGAGATAAATTGTATTTGCCCCCAAGAAGATTAGCACTAGTCAGCAATAATTCATATCATATGTGCATAAAAATTTATAATAAGCTTCCGGACTCCTTTAAACAATTAAATTTTATTAAATTTAAACAGTCTGTCAGGGATTGGCTAGTCGTGAACTGCTTCTACAATTTACAGGAATATTTTGACTGCAAATAATTGCTCTGGGTTATTTAGTGCTTTAAGTAGGTTAGGTTATAATAATAAATAAATATGATTATATAATATAGCAAACTAGATGACATTCTGTTATTTATAGTGTTACTTAATTATCATTGATTTTGACTGATTTAATTTGTTAACATTGTTATAATTATTTAATTTATGTGTCATTTAATGATAAGAAAATCTGTATAATTTGTCACATTGCCCAATAGTGTACACGCCTGTAAAGGCAGCATTCAATGTGTCTTTTAAGAAGCAACTACAACCGCAAATGTATAACTTGTTTGTATTACACTAATAAATATTCTATTCTTCTATTCTATTCTATAAACATGAAATAAAATTCAAAATTTTTCCTGCGTAAAGTTCCACTAGAAAATCATTAACAATGAGGGTTTGAGTTCAGGGCAAGGAACTCATACCCAACATGGAATGTGCATTGTCAATTCGACACCAATATAAAAATAAACCTAATGTATATGAAGCTAAGTTCTATTACAGGCAATTACTTGGTCAGAGAGAAATCCGGTCCGAGAGAGAAAGTGCTTCGAGAGACCTGTGTCCCTTTCTAAAGTGTTGTTTACGTTCAATTTTGGTTCAATTTAAGTTAAGGCGGTTGCTGTGAAACCAAAATTGAAAAAGTCCCACTAGATGGCGCTGTTTTTAGAATTGGTAATTTCGTCATGATTTTGTCGATTATTTCATAATTAAGACAAGTTTTGCATAATGTTTTGAAATTGCCGAAAGCCTGTATCTATCTTTGACTGTTATAGTAAGGATTCAGTTTACTTCAATGTTTTACTTTCCCATGTATTGCGAAAACGTGCAATAAAAGTTTATTACGCACACATAGACGTTCGAATTGAGAGTTTCATTCATAAATTCTCGCGTATTTATCTGTCAATTTACTGGTAGGAGGCGTTTTATCTGTCAGATTATTAGGAATCTAAATACGAATCAAAATTTTGAGTTCATAACTTCTCTAGCATATTGGTCACTTATCACTATCATTTTCAGCGTGTTTTTACGCTCAGTTCTCAAAAGCCGCTTTTCGATTCTTGAGCACATAAAATTCAGTTCATTTACAATCTGAATGCGGTCAATGAGGTTAGGCAACCTTCTGAAGAATTAAAGCGTGATGGGTGACCGTTTTTGTGCTTCAGAACATTCAAAAATAAATGCAATCATATTTGAAAGCAGTATTTAAGGTTAGGTACCCCATTCTAAAAGTTGATTATGATAGGTGACTGTTTTTGTGCTTCACTCAGCAATACCTTTCGAAGCCGAAGCGGATTGTTAGTAGGCACCTATATATATCTAGGTAGGAAATCAGGATTGCGTCATGGTGTTGAAAATTTAAAAAGTCCAAGCTCATATTTTACATTTCGCAAAATGTTATATTCGTAAAATATCTTATTCGTAAAATGTCTTTTTGTTAAAAACGACTCACATATTATTTTGAATTGAATTACGTCTAGGCGGGGTCTCACGGGAATTACGTCTCACAGGGAGGTGAGGCCACAGGCTAAGTCAAGCTGCCTATAAAGCGAGGACAAAGGTCGAGCTTTACATAGGGCCCCAAAAATGCAAGGTAGCCGAATTTTTTCAAGTTTTTTTTTAAATATTGATATGGGACATCTACTTTGAAACCCAAGATGACGGACATACGTTTTTACATAAATGTTGCTATAGGTAAATTACAATTCAAAATGACGGACATAATTTTTGTAAAAGAAAATACTGTCAAGTTTATGCCTCCCTGAAAGCATACCAACAGCGACCAGCTTAAGCATAAAATATTTCTATCAAAACGTTTCGTGTTAAGGGATGGCTTTGCAAAAATTGAAACCCTGATTCAGACTATCATTCTGAACTTTTCAGTGGCATTTTCCACTCATTTCACGTTATATTGATTGTTACACTAGATTTCACTCGTTTTTTTGTTATCCTGGCTGTTACACGAGTGTAATCGCGTCGAAGACCCTTTCCCCGTTAGTACCAACGCAGAAGAGATCGAGTATCGATGTAACACATTCGAATGTGGTTTCGTATTAATAAGTAAAATATTCAAAGTTGTGCTTTTCTGACTATGCTATTTTATAACGGTATTATCTGAACTGGTAGCGGATTAGAGTATCTATTTTTCGGTTTGAATGAGTCAGGGTATTTTAACAATTGTCGACTAATAATCCTCTTAAATTCGAAGTCTATAAGTTCGTTAAAGTCCCATAAAATCCACTTGATGAAATTAAGGGCAGAAATTTTACAGCCAATGGATATACATCGTGTTATATCGTCTCTACAATAAACATCATATCAGTTACAAATGATTCTTAATTTGTGGTTTTACTTTATTAGTCAGGTCAAAAAAAATGGCAAAGAAATGTAGTTACTTTTTTCAGAATAAATGAGAGATAATATTTTTTATCAGAATAAAAAGACAACATACAGCCTGTCCACCATATTTGGTGGAACAACAATCAAAACGACATACTACGTTACGTCGGCAAGTGTTTCAAAATAACCCAATAAAAAAAATCCAAAATTAAATTCAAAAGTAAGATAAGATCGCAAATCTAGGAATCAGTTGCGCGGTTAGTCATCCATTAATGTCATAGATTCACTTGACATTAGTAAGCATGACAGCCTTGCGCTTAAATTTAAAGTATTAAAATTAATTAAGTACATTGCTTTTAAATAAAATTTAGCCCAGGAACTTAAAAATTGTGTCAGTTGACTTATCTTAGGACATTCTTCAGAACCTTTCTTCTGATTGGGTATTTTTAATAGGTACACATTGTTACGTATAGACACCGTTTTGATGGAAGGAAGGATTACACTATTTCTCTGTTATTTCGTTTTATAGAACAACGAGCTCCTTAAATTGATTTTTTTCACAGAAATAATTTGAAAATTTGTTTTTTTAAATCACAATGAAGTTTGTTTTCTTTAATAATTAATGTTACAACAGATTACATTTTTCGCAAAGGTTTATTATTCCAAAAAAAAAATATAGCAAATATCAGCACCAGCCAAATATCAGAACGGAAGAACTTAACAACACGGATCTTAATGTCGTAATCCTCTTGAAATTTTTTGCTAGTAGTTCACTACTGGAAACGGAGTTACATAATAGTTTGACTTTGAATATTTAGCTTATCATTACAAAAAAAAAATGAGTGAAAAAATTTGTTAAGTTAAACGATTTTGGTGAAAATAAATATTAAAATGGTGTAGACAATGTATTCAAAGTTAAAAAATAATTCGGTATGTGCTACGTACCGTACCTGTCATTACACCACTCTCCTTCATCAATATATGGAATTAATAAAATAAAATAAAATTGTTGGCAGCCATATTGGTTTACAATGATACCGAATGTATTAAACTATATAATCATCCAAACTAAAGGTGCGTACCTACAAAATTTTGGATCAATCCGTCAAAAGGAAGGGGTCAAATTTCAATTACTAGATAACAAGGCAAGCTAAATAAAATCGTTTAAAAAACATTCTGATGTGTTTTATCGATAATCGATGCGATGTCTAGTGTGGTGTTACCTATGGGAAAAGTTATCTTTGTGTAAAAACCAGTGTTGCCACAAGGAACGAGTGAAATCTGGTGTCACAATCAGTGTAACCACGAGAAACGCGTGGAAAATTCCGCTATAAAATTGTTCAGAATGACAGCTTGAATCAGGGTTTCAGTTTGTGCGAAGCCGTCCCATACATTTTCATGAATCGTTAAAAGACATATTTAATGCTAAAGCAGGTCTCAGTCAGTGTGATTTCAGGAAGGCATAAAACTTGCCAGCGTTTCACATAAAAATTACCCACGACCCAAGTCAATGACCCAAGTTTTTGGGTCGTTCCGTTCCTTTTGAAATGCTTATTTTAAAGGTTTCCTGCTTTAAAATTAAATTATTTATTGAATTATGGTCTATTTTATATTAAAAAATTATAATAATAGCGTAAATCATAAACATCCAAAAACCTATATCGCATTCTGTACATTGCGTAGCGCTAAAGTAGATAACAATACCTTCTTTAAGTTTCCGGGAAAAATGGTTATTTGGAGCCGATCATGATCTATGGTTTAAGAAATTTATTTCTCAAAAGAAATTGCATAGTTCACTTACTGAGGAATACAATTGCGGATACTTGCTTACAAAACAGCTATGTACAGATATTAGTTAATATACCCATATCTGTGATCATATATTACACTTATACTTTGTAAAAGCTCTACAGTGTATGTCTATAAAAAACATATTAATAAAAATATCATGGATTCCAAATTGAAAAAGCAATCAAAAATTAAAATAACCTAGTAAGCCAAAGCTTGTACATAAGTAAGTTTTTTCGAAAAGGACATTACTCGAAAAGAACATTTTGAGAAAGGACATTTTAAGAAAAATGTCATAATGAGCCTGATATAACGTATTAAATTATAAATAACTAGCTTTCCGCCCACGGCTCCGCGCGCATGGTCTACAGGTTGCCCAGCTATGGTATAAATCGTAGCTATGTCCTTTCCCAAGGTCTAATCTATCTCTGTAATCGGTTTAGTAGTTTAGGCGTGAAAGCATAACTGAGAGACAGACAGACACACAGAGTTGCTTTCGCATTTGTAATATTAGTCGGGAATTAGGGATTTGAATTCTTTTTCTTATTGTGTAGGTAAAGTCAAGTGTGTGGAAAGTCAAGTGTGTGGCAAACTTGGCTGGTGTTTCTAAGGATTTTAATTAATAACTAATCATACCAGGTTGTACAAAAAATGAGAGACTCGTTTAGAAGTTTTTTAAATCAACATTTTATTTTCCAAAAATATGATGGGCTGATATTATTTTTTTCTCGTTTTGTACTTGTTGGGCGCTTTATAAGACGGTGAATTTCTGCATTACAGATTGGAAGGCATTCTTTTGGCAGCATGCATGTTTTATAAAAATTAGTCTTGTCCCAATGCCCCCTTCCCGATGTTCTGAGTTGACCCTGTATCTGTAATGAAATTATTCTTACTTAGGTACTTACTCTAAAAAAAGGCAATGAATGAGCCTGTCCAATGCTCATTGATTGCAAAAATGAAGTTTTTAAAATAATGAGCATATTAAAAACACTCAAAAGCGGGGGGCTATTGTTTCTGTTTATAAGGCGACTTTGATAAGTAAACGAACCTTTAGAGTTTAGAGGCTAATTTTCTTTAAAACTGAAAACTTATCTCAAAGAACCTATTTGAAATTCTCAAAATAAATTCGACTTCTTAAATTTTCATACCTACTAAGTAGGTAAATCAGCTGATAACTCGAGTTGGATGGAGAGGCAAACTATTGTTTTCACATTTTGACCTGATCCCTGGGGAAAGCTTTTCAGTTTTGTGGGAAAACAGAACGGGACCCTTTCTACGGCTACAATAAAACAAAATGAAAACTTGTTGTAGATTATTGTTACTAGAATTTTCACTTATTATACCTACCTACTACGGCTTACAAATACTTACGACGCATTTTTTGGTTCATGTTTTAGGAAAAATATAGTTCGAGACAGCTTGGGATTCCGCCTCGGTCACGCATAAACTGTTAGGTGATTTGCTTATTTCAATTTAATGGCAATCGGACGTTCTTATGAACAACCATTTGTACCATTCTCAAATTAGAGGAAATACAAAATCTACAAAAATTATAATCATAACAAACAATGACAACTTGACACATTTCATAATCTGTGACATTAATCAAAATGCGTTTGAAAACTATACATTTCGGATAAAGCCTTGTAAAAAAATGAAAATAAATAAGTATAAGCGTTTCTAAGTAGTTTTTGTATAAATATGTTACCTTAAATTTAAATTTAATTAAAATAACGCGATATTTAACTCATTTTACGTTAATTTTTATGAAACAAAGTTAAACAGTATCACGTCTCAGAACGGCCAGTTTATGTATGGCGGGAAACATTTCCTATCTATGTATCTGTCAATTTGTGTAAATGTAACGCACACAAACAGAAGCTAGGCAAAAATTTTAATAATTTCAAAGACTTATAATTTAAAAATGGTTTGATTTATTAATAATTTTATTCGGTTGCCGAAAACTAGATTTTTTAAACAATTTTTCAAAGTAGTTTGGAGAATCTGATATACTTTCAGTCCGGCGTGTATTGGTGAAACGTGTTGTATGAAAATGACACCTCGGCAACCGCCTTAAGACTGGCAGCCCGTCAGCCAATCATATTGTTTGGTTCCCGTAGACAGAGAAAAGGTATAGACTGCGGCCGAGCGTGCCACCGAAAGGGACAGAAAATATTAGTACTGCCGTAGTCGGCCGTAGTACTGCGCTTTAATGTCCTATAACCCGTACGAATTAACAGTACATAACTGTACTGTTAACACAGCACTGTTAACAGCGCTGTACTGTTAACACAGCACTATTAACGAATTAACAGTGCTGTGTTAACAGTACAGCGCGAGGTGCACAGTTAATTCGTACGGGTTACAGCACAGTAAAGTGCTGGCCTTGAAAAAATCGGCACGCGCTGAGGGACAAAAAATGCCAAGCATTGTCTCTTTTTTTTACGTACAATTGATATAGTTTTGTCCTTATCTGTGCGACCGAAAAAGAAGATATCCAGCAGTCTATATCTTTTCTCTGTCTACGTTGGTTCCCTAATGAAAGGAACAGAGGGCTCTCGCGAAGCTATCTCGGCAGCCTGTTGCACATTCCATGTTGGGTATAAGTTCCTTGGCTCAGGGTTTAAGTTTTGCTAAGCTGAACAGAAAAAAGTTAAGGCGCGTTACAAAAAGGGATGGGGGTCAAAAATCTCCAAAAATTGCGTTACGTAAAACGCTCCCAAAGAGGAACAAACATCCATATACATGGCTTTAGGTATCTCTCTTTCAACCTCTCGTGTGCACTGCAAATTGTCGCGAAAATTTTCCGTTTTTCGTGGAAAATTTACTGCCGTACTCAAAAACGTCAATCAAAGTTATGAAGTAATTAAATTTCATGCTATCCTTGTTTATATCAACAAGAGTGAAAGAGACAACATCAGAGTTTAACAGTACTTAACTTTAATTGACGTCTCTGAGTACGGCAGTTAGTGCGCGAAAATGTCTGTTTTTCGCGGAAAATTTGGAACGAATTTTGTTCAACCGTTTCTTCTTCTATTCACATCCCGTTTTTTTGTTTTAAAATTTGTACGAAATGTATCTAATCAGAGCCGGCGTTGCTCAACGGCAGGACGGCGCGTTGACTCCCATGGGAGCCACCGGTGCTCAAGAATCAGTCCATGAAACTGAAAAACTTCTCCAAAGAACATAGGTCAAAATACGAAAAAAATTTTGAGTTTCCTTAAAAACTTCATCAGCATATAGCGCATTTTGTATAGATCAAATTTTTTTTCGTATTTTGACCTATGTTCCTTGGGAAAGTTGTTCAGTTTCATGGACTGAACCACCCGAGAGGTTGAAAGAGCCCTGTATACAAACTTTCGCGTTAACAATATTAGTAAAGATTCTCACTTACCTGTCAGAAACAACTCTTAGGAAGTATTGTGGCGGTAAAGGTTCGAATACTGGCACGAACAGCTTCAACTGAAACAAAACAAATAAACACTTTAATGGCGCACTTTAATCAGTGGCGGCGTAAGGGGGGGGGGGGGCGTCCGCCCCGGGTGCCAAGCATCAAGGGGTGACAACGGCATGCCAACTCAGACGCGCAGATTAGTAGCCACTGGCGCATCTGCACGACCAGTGTTGCAAACTAGACTGATACGAAATGAGCAGTGTTACTTAAAAATACCAAAAATATGCTTGTTTTTTTTATTGAGTTTTGTAATATTGGATAAAGTGCTAAAATACAATGCTGATTTAATTTTAAATTTAAATCAACCGTAAAAGGGCCCTGATACATATGATTCAGACTTTCAGATGAAGATAAAATTTATTCAGATTATAGTATTTGTCGTTTTATTTTGAGGGTGCTCAATAGAAAATCGCCCCGGGAGCCAACCCATGCTACGCCGCCACTGACTTTAATATCGGAGACCAAGATCCACCTTTAGTCGTCGAGCCAGCGAAGTAAGTTAATTTAACTAACATTTTTTTTATTATTACTTTTGAATTTAGTTCTCTCAAAGATCGGCTGTGTAATTTTTATTTCTTAAAAGTATTTACATCACATGTGGTTTTGGGCTACATATCACTTTACAGCCATAAATATGAAGCTATATTTGCCGAGCACGGCATTGTAAAAACAGAAACGTCTGTGATTGGCGTGCAGCGGTTGTAGCACTTAAGAGGAGCGTCTCAGTTTGGAATAGCGTCTCAGTTGTTTTTCATGCTGTCTCGATGTCGACCACCCGCCTCAGACTTTTGCGAAAGGGACAATTGCAGCTTTCCGGCGAAATGCCGAATTTTATTTGCAAAATTATGAGTTTAGGCGTCAATGAATTCCTACCACAAAAACTTAATGGAATCGTACGTTTTTGGTTTCTGTTGATTTGTAAGCGTATAAACGAGGTTCGTGCGTTTTGTTTTTTCCAAAATTGTTCTTAACAGTCACCTCTTAAATGTTGAGAATTTTTTTGGCGAAAAATGCTGACTTTTAGTCTCAAATATCTTTTTGTATACTAAAAATATCACAAAAATCAAAACGTAAAAACCTAGTTTTTGGTGTTCCTGATACTATACAAAAATTTCCCAGGGATCCGTTGGAGTTTAGGGGATGGAATCTATTGACGCCGTTTGTATGGGAAAAAAACACTGAGACGATCCTCATAACGAGAGTTCGTCGGGCAAAGTTGTTTAGTTTCATAGGAAGAATCACCCTTTTAGGTTCTGCTTCTTCTTATCGTGTAGGTATAGTCAAGTATGTGGCGAACTTGGCTAACCCTGGTGTCAGAGTTTTCAAACCGCACAATGGCCTCTGACTTGGTTTTAACGACTGTAGTCAATCGACAACAGCCGGGACCGACAGCTTAACGTGCCCTCCGAAGCACGGAAACGCTAGTGATAAATTGCCACTTTGGTCATCCATCAGGTTCCCTGCCTCTGTGTACGTTGCTTAACCTCACTGATCGGTTGAGATCAGCGAGAGCCACTGGGCTACGAGGTCCCGCTAATGTTTACAATGCAGTTGCTCGGAAATGGCCCTGTAACATGGCCATGGAGCACGTTAACGTACCCCATAAACCACATATTATGATGTAAGTAATTTTGAAATAAGAAGAAGATTCTGACTCGCTTCGCTCGTGTTTCAAGTGGGCTCTCGTTACACATTACTTACGACACTTGTATCGTTAAATCGTTAAAAATAGGGATTTTGGCTAACTTGTTTTTATTGTTTATCTTAAAAAGGAACTGGATCCAAACCCAAAACCGAAATAATTTTTGAAAACTACTGAGAAATAAAAAAGTTACAAGCTATTAAATTTCATATGAGGGAGAAACTGTCAAACAACGAAAGAGAGATGCACTTACCGGCATGTGACGTCACCGCCATTTGTTTGCGTAGGTAAAAACGAGATAGCTAGCTCTCCCCACAAAACGAGATAGCTAGTCCTTACGATAATATAAATGCTAATAACTTGTTCAATTATAAACCAACTAGCTGATGCCCGCAACTTCGTTTGCGTGTTTTTTTTTTTTTGTACAGAGTACACAGATTTAAAACATCTATCTTACGTGATTTAGATTTTTACATACAAAAGTTTTTTCCCGCTAACTCCCGTTCCCGTAGGAATTTTGCAATATCCTGTTGCAACTAAGCTTTAAGTTTACTAAGGTACCTGCATGCCAAATTTCAAGCGTCTAACTTAAGCGGTTTAGATTTTTCATACAAAAGGATTTTCCCGCTAATTCCCGTTCCCGTGGGAATTTCGGGAATTCCTTTCTTAGTGCACTTCTACGGTACCTAAGCTACGTCCCTTCCAAATTTCAAGTGCCTCCGTTTAGGCTGTGCGTTGATATGTCAGTCAGTCAGTCAGTTTCTCCTTTTATATATTTAGATTTTAATGCTGTTTTCAGATATTATTATATCATTATTTTTTGTTTCACATACAATAATTCATAAAATCAAACACTGCCAAAATCCCTATTATAAAGTCACCCCATGATCTTGAAGTGATAAGATACCTGATGTTCGTCCTTGCAGTACTTCTGTTTGAGCAGGAAGTATTCATGATGCAGCACCACCTCCGAGTCTACATCCTCCACCAGGATCCAGAACCCCTCGGATTGACCGTGGATCTATTGGGTAAATTATAAAACTTTAAACTTTGGCGATTTGAACACATAATTAAATACCTACTATAACACATCTAAATTCGCGTATACAGGGTGTAAAAGACAGCTTAGCATAATCATAATAATAATCATAATCATAAAATTTATTGCTTTCCATGGTCTTTTAGGTCTAAATACAGGTTAGTGGTACAATCATGGACCCAGTTTGGGCGCAGCAATGTAGGAGAGAGGAGGATAATCTAATCATTTCAATCCTAGAATCATTCCAACAAAAATAAATAGAAAGTAAAAATAAAAAAAATGAAATTATCTGGCTAAACAAGCACATGTCAATTAAACTAAATCTTATTTAATATTAATTTAGCAAATACTTAAATGGTGGAATCTACCCATAACTATCATCAGCTATAACTAATTACTTTTTCCCGGAAATGTCACGTCAAGGAGTTTTCATTATTTACCTACTTTGTCGCTACGCAACGTATCGCTACACCGCGCCCCGCGCCGCGCTGCTATTGGAGTGCGATGTACATTGCTGGTTTTCGTGTTTTACGTTGTTATGATTGTTTTTATTGCAAAATAGAGTGTATTCGATTAAATAATAAAAATGTAAGCAGAAAATATTAAAAAAATATGAAAAAAAAGTTAAAAATTTTCCGGAGAAAAATTCCACTGGAAAATCATTCAGAATGATTGTCTTAGGCCAGGGTTACAGTTTTTGCTGAGCTGTCTTTTACACCCTGTATATCGTTATTTTAGCTTTGTTCCCATTCACATTCTTAAAAAGAGGCTTCAGCAAATTTATGTTAATTACTTCGGTAAAAAGAAATAAATATGCCTATCTAAACTGCCTGTCTCTGTCCGTGAGGCTCCATCCCCAGCTTGCTTCAAAATCAGATTAAGAAAACACCTTAGTTATACCGCTGATGCTTTGAGTTAAGACTATTCCTCTCTCGTAATATTATATGTATATGTTTATATTATGTGTATATATTTATACTATATTTATGTATTTATTAAAATATTTTTGGATACTACATATCAAATATTTATTTATCTATTTCCATGATAATATTCAATACCTATTCTGTCTCTACTGTTTTCCTGTTGTACGCCTACTTATCATGAATCCTCTCGCTCTCTTGTAG
This sequence comes from Aproaerema taeniolella, assembly GCA_949987775.1. Lineage (NCBI taxonomy): Eukaryota > Metazoa > Arthropoda > Insecta > Lepidoptera > Gelechiidae > Aproaerema > Aproaerema taeniolella. The sequence goes on from OX465271.1 coordinate 3,344,778, forward strand.
GTTGACTGGAAGAGATCCCCTTGTGGGATAAGTCCGCCTTTGTACCTTAAATTTATTTAATATTTATCTCTTTTATTTTTAATGTATTTATTTTGTTTGATGTGCAATAAAGGATTTTACAATTTTACAATAAATATTTTTGTATTGTATTTATTATTGTTCCCGACGTTACCCGTCTACCCTTGACCAAGGCACGTGCAACCGCGTCGAAACGTCGGGAACATGGAAGAAATTATGATATATACGCGAATTTAGACCCGTCTTAGTATTTAATTAAATAATTAACGTCGTCTTCTTCTTATCGTGCAGGTATAGTCAAGTGTGTGGCGAGCTTAGCTAACCCTGGCACAGAATAAATAATAGTACTAACGTATAGAAGTCTCACTCTCCCTAACAAAAGTCAACTTTAGGCATAAAAATTTGCCTACTATTGCAAGCGGCACAGGCTTGCAAGAGAAATTGAAACTTATAGTCGGCCGCTAGCGTTTATATTCTATTGCGCACCGCCGGCTCGATGCCGTGTTTGCGACGAGAGCTCAGGTTAACATTAACACTCGCCGCCGATTCAGAGGTAAAATAATTTTTGAAATTAATTAAGTAAGATAACACTGCTTATAAAATCAAGAGTAACTTTAGTTAGGAAGTGTAGTAAGTAAAAACACAAGGTAACATAACCAACCATGTTATTTGATACCTAGCCTAAATACCTACTAACTACAGACACCTACAGACTATTGTGATGGCAAAACGTGTTTCTGTCTGGTTTTTAATATTGTTAATAAGAAGTTACACTTATTATTTGGTTCAAAACGCTTGCGTTGCGGCTCGCGCTGAGTGTCAGCCCGCGCTCGCTGCATACTCAGTATGCCCGCCGCAAGAACATGACTAAACTAAACAAAGGAGTGACACCCCCCTAACCCTGGCATCAGAGTTTGCAAACCGCACAATGTCCTCTGACTAGGTTTTAATGACTGTAGTCCATCTACAACAGCCGGGACCGACGGCTTATATTGGCTGTAAGCTGTAAATCCATACTAATATTATAAATGCGAAAGTAACTCTGTCTGTCCGTCTTTCACGCCTAAACTACTGAACCGATTTTGATGAAATTTGGTACAGAGATAGATTAGAGCCTGGGAAAGGACATAGGCTACATTTTATCCCACAGTTGGGCACGATATAACCTGTAGACCACGCAGGCGGAGCCGCGGGCGGAAAGCTAGTCTTCTTTATAAAATAAATTAGCAAAAACTCAGAAATACGATGTATATTGCTGATGTTCATGGTTAACGCTGTTATCATTGTTTTTTTATTGAAAAACTAGCTTTTGCCCGCGACTTCGTCCGCGTGGAATAGTGACTTCTGGCAGATTTTTGGTTCTTCCCACATAGTTCCCGTTCTTGCGGGATTTTCGGAATGGTCGAGTTCCCGCATGAAATAATTTCTCCCGTTTTTTACACATTTACCACTATATCTTTGCTCCTATTGGTCGTAGCGTGATGTTATATAGCCTATAGCCTTTCTCGATAACTGGACTATACAACACAAAAAGAATTATTCAATTCGAACCAGTAGTTTCGGAGATTAGCGCGTTCAAACAAACAAACAAACAAACTCTTCAGCTTTATAATATTAGTATAGATGGAGTCTACTTAAATAAATAATTTAATTATAAAGCAGAAAGTATTTTAAAAAAATTGGACATTTTCCCCAGAAAAATCCACTGGAAAATCATTCAGAATAATGGTTTCAGTTCTGGGTTTCAGTTTTTGCTAACATATCTCTTACATCCTGTTCTTAAAGAATTCACTGTTGGTCAGCCAAAAAAATAAAACACACACATACGCCGCTCAAGCCTATAATCCCTAACGGGATAGGCAGAGCATCCCTGGTTCTAGAACAACCAGATGCCACGTTTGACACAAATTGTGAGGGTTATCAGATGGGACCAGTTGTATAACGGTGAGAGGTGGTCAGCCTTTCGCCCATTATACAGCAAAACCCTCGCATCCCTCTCTTATCAGCCCATATACGTCCCCACCTCAGAACACAGGCCTCCCTCCTAAACACGAAGGGGATTTAGTCCATAGTGCACCACGCGGGCACAATGCGGGTTGGTGGACCGCGAGCCGAGCGAAAATGAATTATCTTGAACGGGCGGGTTTCATCACGATGTTTTCCTTCACCGTCAAGCAAGTGATAATTAGAAATCCGTACATAAATCCGAAAAGACGAATTTAGTGGTACAGGCCCGCACCAGGATTTGAACCCACGACCTTCGGATTACAAGTCAAGTCTGGCTCATTACCAACTGGACTATCACCGCATCCCTCTTACATACTTTTACTGTATACCTGGGAAGAGTAGGTAGCTGACATATTCTAAGTTTTTCTTTCACTCACAGTCCAATATGGAAGGAGTGTATATGTCGCCGGAAATTAATAAGAATCGTAAGTTAATCAATTTTCGCGGTAGTTTATCAACTAGCGGCAAATCATACATGGCAGTTGAAGTGTATTATTTAACGCAATAAAGTTTAGCTAATTGATCAACTTACGCTGCCTGGCTGTAAGTTTATCAACTAACGATTTTGCCACACGTCAAATCATACACGAATGGACCAATCGCTGCTCAGTGTACATTTTTACGTTAAACTGACATCCGTAATATAATACACTAACAAACCTAATGAATGAATGAATGAATTAATTAATTGTTTATTTCTGCACACAAAAAAAAACTTACATTACTTACATTACTACGTTCGGTTCGGCTACTAACAAACCTACTTGTCGCAGTTCTAAGTGAGTCATTCAATCAATCAGCGAACACGTCGAGTTTTCAACCAATCAGCGTACACATCGCGTTCGTCGGATAATTTCACCGCGAGACGCCGTAAATTGATCAATTACCGGAAATGTATACGTTAAATAATACATTTCAACTGCCGTGTATGACTACCACGAAAGTTGATCAACTTACGATTCTTATTATTTTCCGGTGACATATACGTATGTTATGTTTCCTCACCTTCTCATCCCATTGGAAGTCAGGCGTGATAGTGAGCTCCACCCTAAGCGTGGCTCTGGTCACCGGCTGAATGTGCGTCGCGAGCTCCAGTTTGGGAAACTGGTGCACGTATTTGTGGATCATCTTGCCCAGTTTGGGAGCCCTCACCAGTTCGCCGATCTCGTTGGGGCCAAGCTCGTATAGTTTCTCCCATGGGAAGTTTTTCTTCTCGAGTTTTTTTATTACCTGGTGGAAAAAGGGTTTTTTAGAAACGTTATTATTGCAAAAAATATTGAATAATGTTTTATTTTTAATTCTTTATTAATTTTAAAGACGGTTTCAATAGTCTAACCACCAAAATAATAGCAATCTGATTTTATTCATTTATTTACTAATATTATGAGAAAGATTGTATTGTTTGATTGTTTGTTTGCATTGAATAGGCTCCGAAAGCACTGGACCGATTTAAAAAGTTCTTTCAAAAAAGTAAAAAAAGTTATTTATGGTCACGGAACAACTACAAATGATAAATTACTTATGGCGACTACAGCACCTAAATTACGATTTTATGATGCGTAGATAAGCATGACGCACTGCATTAAATCGAAGAAAAAAATACTACGGTAATATTCAGGACATAAACTAGATAAGTAGTTTGCTGAAAACATGATTCAGCACTTTTGGTTCGATAGAAAAAGCTCACAAAGTCACCTCTAAATACCCAATATTGTGTATCTTTTAAGCTGTAAAAACGATAGTAAAATGCACACAGGAACTTGAATTTGCTATCAAAATGTTCGTGATTGAACACTCTCGATAAGTAGTTAACGCATTTTTCGATTTAAGCTGTTACCTTTCCATAAATCTCATTTTTCTAACTTCCGAACATGTTTTTACGCACGCACGCTTTCATAGTCCGTAAACTTCGTGTATCGACACTGTTCGCACTGCCGGCCCAGGCCTGTTGAGAGACGGAGATGGCACTATTCCTATGTGTGCTGCCTTTATCGGGTGCTGTAGTCGCCTTAATAACTAGTTACATTTTTTTATTAAAAAGTGTGAGAGCTTGTGCTGTGAGAAGCCGAAACCACTTTACTACGCTGATAATTTTACCATTAGAATGTTACATTATCTCTTATTAACATTGGCTACATAATGAAGTCCCCGGCGGAAAGCTACTTGGTTATAAATTAGCAATGCACTATTTTAGATAAACACAATCGTCTCACCTCTTCCGGCATTTTCTTAAACTGCCGTAACGGCGACATTGACTGCCACATGCGTCGGTCCACCATTTTGCACAGCGCTAACGTCTTGTCCACTAGTTGGGCCCAACCTGACAAATAACAATAAAATATCGTAAATATTTTGCTGACTTTAACGAAATTTCAAAAAAATTCCCTCTATGAAAGTTTGGCGACCACTTTGGCGACAAATTTATCAATCAAATGTCGGGGGTGAAACAATTTTTTTAAATTTACTATTATCTTGTCGGCCGCCGGTTTGGTCGAGTGGTAGTGACGCTGTCTCTTGATCGGCGGGTCCTGGGTTCGATTCCCAGTCGGGGCAAATATTTGTGTAAAAAGCAAATGTTTGTTCTCGGGCCATGGGTATTTGTGTTTGTCTTTATGTGTGTTCCGAGGGACCCATGACACAAGGGAAAACCTTAATGTGGGCCTTTGAGTGTCTAACGTTAAAAAAAAGTCATGTCGAATATTAAATTCGCAAGCTAACGGCTAGTTCTGATTTTTTTATATGTTGTTAGGAGCACTACCAGTATCGTATATCCAAGTTTGCAGCTTCGAAAGACCTGTGCTAATTTCGGGTAAAGTACTACATTAACCCTTTTAGCGCCAAGAGTTTTGGTCAAAAACGCCAACCACACGCCACGACATCAAAAAATTAAAAAAAAAAAATAATGTCGTGGCGTATGGCGAACGCTTGGTGAACGATATTAAAGTAAAAAAATTTTTTTTTGTCTGATATATCACACTTTGGTGGTGAAAAGGTTAAAAACATTGCTTGAAACGAAGCATTCTTCGTTTGAGATTTGACAGCCATCTTGCCTTGTCGGCTTTTTTTAAAATTTCACTTTATTTAGAAATTTTATTTTTTGTACTTTTTAGGTTAGTAACAGAGCCGGTTCTCCCAATTTTGGTCTACTTTTAAAACGTAAATATTTTAATTTCAAACGCATAATACACTACACCTACACTGTCATGACCAAATTAAATAGGAAAAAAAATTGTTATTATTTTCTTTTATGTTTCATAAGTAAATGTGGAAGAGCGGCATCTCCTGGCACAGGCATATCACATGCTTAAAAGAAGGCTCCAGCAACTGTATGTTAAGGTAAAATTTGTAAAAGGAAATAAATATTCTTGTATTTTTTTTAAATATGGGACTTATATTGAGATAACTCAATCGAAGCTGCAGACTGCATCTGGTACTCAATTACACTCACCTCTATGCAATACAATTTCGAAGATAGCCCTCAGAAGCCTGCACGCAGACTGGGTGACATACACCATGTCGGCCATTAGCGCGAACCCTTCGAGTTTCAACTGAGATATGTACGCTTGTAGTAGCACGTTGATCTTAGCTGAAGGCTCTTCTATGCTTTCTTTTATTGGGATTGGTACCTGCGACAAAGGATTCGTTTATACACACAGGAACAGATCAGGTTACCCATTTGGCAAGCGTGTTATGTATGTATGTAAACTCTTTATTGCAAACTCTTACAGACTAATACAAAAGATACATAGATGTGCAAAGGGCGATGTCAAGGTCGATGTCTATAGGCGTCTACCTATCTATATATAAACTAGCTGATGCCCGCAACTTCGTTTGCGTGTTAATTTTTTTTTGTACAGAGTACACAGATCGAAAACATCTATCTTACGTGATTAAGATTTTTACATACAAAAGTTTTTTCCCGCTAACTCCCGTTCCCGTGGGAATTTTGCAATATCCTGTTGCAACTAAGCTTTAAGTTTACTAAGGTACCTGCATGCCAAATTTCAAGCGTCTAACTTAAGCGGTTTAGATTTTTCATACAAAAGGATTTTCCCGCTTATTCCCGTTCCCGTGGGAATTTCGGGAATTCCTTTCTTAGTGCACCTCTACGGTACCTAAGCTACGTCCCTTCCAAATTTCAAGTACGTACGTTTAGCCGTTTAGGCTGTGCGTTGATATGTCAGTCAGTCAGTCAGTTTCTCCTTTTATATATTTAGATTATAACAAATTTTATGCAACTTTATGAATAATTGTAAGAAGGAATCAACGTGATAATCAAAACGAAACAAAAATGAAGCACGTAGTCAAGGCCCTTTCATTGGCACAGTGCACACACGAATATATATAAAGTATTGTACTGTTTTGTTTTTTCTTTTTAATGTTTGTGTTGCACTGTTTTGTTTAATGAATAAAGTGTTTATCTATCTATCTATCTAATATAAATTATTGTAGGCGATAAACCTAATTATCTAGTTAGTAAACAAGTGCTTTAGTTAGTGATCAAGTGTATTTGTTTTTGAACAAGTGTGTTTTTTAGTGACCAAGTGTGTTAATTAGTGACCAAGTGTGTTTGTAAGTGGCCAAATGTGTTTGTTAATCATCGAGTGTATTTATTAAAGACCAAGTGTGTTTTTTCATGACTAAGTGGCTTTCTGGTAACTGAATGTTATAGTTAGTGACCAAATGTGTCACGTTGGTGACCAAATGTGTTTATTGGTAAGAAAGTAAGTTGGTTTGTGTGACTAAGTGGTTACCAAGTGCATTTATTGGTGCGATTTATCAAATGAGACCTAGAATGTCTCTTAGAAATATATTTAAGGAAATAGATATTTTGACATTTGCGTCCCAGTATATATTTAATAATCTTTTATATGTAAAGAAAAATGAACAATTGTTCAAGAAAAATTGTGATAGGCACAATGTATTTGCTTTGTGAATGATTTGCTAGACAGTCATCTCCACAAAGTAACAAACTCTTTTATGGGTCAATGTATACGCTTCTACAATAAGATTCCCACGTGTATTCAAAACCTACCTTTACAAAAATTTAAGACAATAATTAAACAAAACCTTTGAAAAAAGGGCTATTACAGAATTTCTGATTATCTGTTAGACAAGCAACCATGGGAATACATTGCTCAGCTCCAGAGTTATTCAAATATGAAGTCAATCAAAATTAGAAGTAAGAATATTTATATGATTGACTTAAAAAGAGCGACCCTCGGAGTTTCTTCCCTATTTTTCTCCTGAGGAAGACTGCACCTTTGCGAATAGGCGCCAAGTCAAAAATGCTAATGTGATTCACTATTTTGCTCAATGATTTACATTGATTTTGCTAATGTATTTTTATGACGTTTTCAAGAAACACTTTGTATGTTCTATGAAAATAAAGTATTTTTGATTTGATTTGATCAAGAAAGCCTGTTTGTGTGACTAAGATCGGTATAATCTACACTAATATTATAAAGAGGAAGGATTTATATTTTTGTGTGTAACAAATAAACTTAAAAACTACTGGACCGATTTCAAAAATTCTTTCACCATTAGGATGCTACATTATCCCTGTGTAACAAAGGCTACATAATTTTCCCGAATTTCCACAGGAACGAAGTCCCGAGCGGGATTCTAGTCTTGCACTTGTAAGTACAGTTGGTGTGACTAGTAATAGTGAGCGTGAGTGTTTTGTTAGTGACCAAGTTTATCTGTTTATTACTAAATGAGTGTTTTTGATGATTAAGTGTATTTATTAGTGACCAAGTGTCTCAGTTAGTGACTAAGTGTTTTAGGCATTCGTTTTCAAGTGCCTAAGTTTGACCAAGTGAGTTATAGTAAGCTTGTTTATTAGTCACATTAGTGACCAGTTATTATTTAAGGAGTTCGAAGGGTTGGGGTCAAGCTTGTACGCAGGCCCCCGTGTCACTGCGACCTTGACAGATCTATTGTAACCGTACCCTTCTATATCACAGTACATCCTGGAGTCCTATGCCAACCGCGAATCTGGCTATGTCCTTAGCGGGCACATCTTTAAATGTCTTTGTAGGACAAGTTGTGGCCGCCAAGGTGCCGATTTCTGCTGCAGTGCAGTGCGCTGCAGTCACAGATTACATGAAGAGACGTTTCGTCAGCTTCATGACAGAATCTACACACCTTGGTCTCGGTGAGGCCCATGTTGTGTAGATGTTTATTCGGTTTGTTGTGGCTAGTTAGAATCCTAGTGAGAATTCTAACGTTGCCTTTGTTCATTGAACGCACTGACTTTAACGATTTCTCATCTAAGCCCTTGATGAGCGATTTAGCCTGCACCTGTCCCGGGGTCTGAGCCCAAAGTCTAATGTTAGTGACCAAGTGTTTCTTTCTAATCAAGTGTGTTGCGTGACCTATTGTCGTCTATGTGTGACTAAATTTTGTGTGTCCATGGGTTCTTACGTGAGGTCTCTTTGGATAATAGATAGTTTTTATGTAGTCAAGTATAGTTGTTTGTAATGTCTATATCTTTGTTACATTAACTCACCCGCTCCATAAGTTTATGCAGCTCCAGCTTCTCTTCCTCTCTAACAGCGATGTGTTTGAACTCGGCAGAGAGAGAGAACACTCTGAACAGCTCTATTTCTCCGAGCGTCGGTTTCAGGAGCTGATTGTACGCTTGCATTGTCTCGTATGTACAGTAGTAGTGTGACGCTATACGGCCGAGTTCGGTGGGTTGGAAGTGGCCACTTTTTCGTTCGTATTTTATAAGGCCGGCTCTGGGAAAAAATATAATTTGATAATACCTTTGAAAAAGTGAACAATAAAAAAAATATTTAGATGATGTTCTGGTTTGTAGTATTTTTTGTTTTTGTTGATTTATTTAAAAGCGCTGAATCATTTTCGATAAAAATGTATATGGGACCACCTCTTGAGCATACTCTTTTGAAAAAAAAAAGAATTTTGAAAATTGGTCCATAATTGGCAGAGAAATCGGTGAACATACATAAAAAAATAAAATAAAAATACATACAGTCGAACATAGAACTTCCTCCTTTTTTGAAGTCGGTTAGTAATTTACATTATGTTTGGTAGCAGGCGTGTTTTGTTTTTCTTTACTATCACCCCTTGAAGGGATCGTGACGTATTAAATAGATAGATAGATAAATACTTAATTGCATACTTCACAGGGAAAAACAAATATTTACAATATAATCTTACAATCAAAAGTGTGCAAGGGCGGCCTTATCCATAAAGTACATCACACGAATTTCATGATTTTTTGACCCCCTCCCCCTCCTTGTCACAGCTATTCGCATTTGTAAGACTCATGCCTCCCTAGTGTGACGTCATATATTTTCAATATCACTCAAAACTCATTATCTCAACAAAAGAATAAACTTTAAAAGAGTCCTTGAGACTGAGGAGGTTAAGTTTGTCGTTAACAGTTAACGCGTTTTGATACTCATAACACATTTTAAAGTGTGACATCACGAAACTTATGACCCCTTCCACCCCCTTGTCACACAATGTCACACTTTGTCGACCCCCTCCCTCCCCTTTAACGTGTGACGTAATTTATGGATGGTCCCTTATCGCTAAACAGCGATCTCTTCCAGGCACCCCAAAACGAAAGGAAAAACACAAGAAAAACCGAGAGTAGCGCAAAAGTACAAAAAGAATAAGAAAACAAAACAAAATAAATAAATAAGTAATTTTCATACATATAATAAACCAATAACTCTGTATATTTATTACTCACTTGTCTAAGAGACTGGCCGCCGTGTGTATCAAGTCGGCTCTATGCAGCTCTAGCAGCGAGTCTTCTTGCAGTTTCTCAGGAGAGATGCCGTATAAGGCCGGCTGGCGGAGCATACGGATGTAGAGGTAGGTATAGCCTGGGAACAAATTAAATTATTGTACCAGGGATGGCGAACCAATGGCACGCGTGCCATTTATTAATTTTTTGGGCACGCCACCGATTGACAAAGCATAGATAATAGAATACTTACTATACTACGAGTAGTAGACTTCATCAGCCCATATACGTCCCCACTGCTGGGGCACGGGCCTCCCTCAACAACATGAGGGGTAAATGCCATACTCACCACGCTTGGCAGACGGGTTGGCGAGGGTTTTGATATAATTGCAGAGTTTTCCTTCTCTGTGTGCAGATGAACTTGCTTGCATATTTACTTTAGTCGCCTTGTACGACACCTCGGTAAGAAAGAGGGTGGTCTTATTCTACTCGGCCGGGGACTCACACGTAGACAAATTAACAAAATTTACTATGTAGTTCAACTTACGAACTTAAGTTCGAACTTCAGAATGAGTAGGTGTGGTGGGCGGGAAGCGCTCTTTTTTAAGTTTAATTTTAATATTTTCACAATAAGTCAACATTATTTGGTGGCACGTCTGTGATCTCATAAAAAATTTATTTTAAAAATGGCACGTCAATATAATAGGTCTTTACCTATGAAATTGCCGATTTTTCTCAAGCTTTATTTTATTCATAATTTATTTGATTCAACAGCTATTACTAAAATTGTTTTTTATTCAAAACCTTGGCCATATAACGGAGATATTGAGTCAAATTAATACATATTTACTTTAGATTTATTTGCTGAAAAAGAGGCTCAAATATAGCTCGTTTCATCCGTTGCCCGTTTCATTGCTTATTTTTGCTGTACCGTTGTTACAGTTACAACTTTCAATAAAGTAAATATGATGAAAACTAACTTAATGTTGTCTAAACCGTCCCACAAAATTTTGCTAAAGTTGGATTTCTCATTCCCGAGAAAAATCCAAAAACATTAGTATGGAAAATTCAGTTTTCCAAAAATATTGTATGAAAAACGGCAATTTCATAGGTAAAGACCTATTAGTCTATATAGGTATTTGCGCACTATGTTCGTCATCCCTTGTGTATTCAATGGCGAACTTAACCCTAAATAAGTTCTCTTTCAGTTAAACTAAGTGACAGTAAATACTATTGAAGCCCATAGACTTCGTTTCGACTTACCAGCATTTGTTTTTTTTTTTTTTTTTATTAAAAATGGGTTAGCTCTTGACCACAATCTAGCTTAGGGCAAAGATGCAGTCGAGGATGTAGCGAGCTCACCCAGAAGAAACCTATTCACTCGTACTTTAAATATGTTTGGGTTGTATGAACTCGGAAATACAGACGCCGGCAGGGAATTCCACTCCCTGGCAGTGCGCAATATAAAAGATGAAGAATGTTTTATTTATAGAGCGAGTATAAAATGGGGTTTGATGAACATCGAGAAGGACAGCCGCTCAACCATTTGAAGACCAAACCAACTGCTGTCTAACCATTGAAAGACGACCGGCTTAACCATTTGCTTAAGCTTTCAATCCGGGACTTCGGGAAAATTATGTAGCCTACGTTACTCAGGGATAATGTAGAATCCTAATAGTGCAAGAATTTTTGAAATCGGTCCAGCAGTTTCGGAGCCTATTCGATACATACAAAAATACAAATCTTTTCTCTTTATAATATTAGTATAGATTAACTTACCCAACCAAGTAACAGCATCCCTAACACTCTGCACGGAGCCGAGCACTATTTCCGCGTTCAAAATGTCCGGCAGTTTGATGACCATAGTGTATTATAACTGTGACTGGTTGGTTATTAAAATTCAGATGACTATGAAGTCTTCTAAGAACCCAACCATTAAATATCGAGGACAAAACCGACGGCTGGACCAACTGACAAAACCGGTACAACCATCTAAGACTAAACCGTAATATCGGTTTAACCATTTGAAGACTAAACCAACGGCGTTTTAACCATTAAACGACAGCCGGTTCAACCATTTAAAGACCAAATCAACTGCTGTCTAACCATTGAAAGACAACCGGCTTAACCATTTGAAGACCAAACCAAGGCCGGTATGGTATACTAGTTATTATATTTAATATTAGCTTCCCACCTGGGACTTCGTTCCCATGGGAATTCGGGAAAATCATGAAGCCTTTGTTACTCAGGGATAATGAAGCATCCTATGGTGCAAAAATTTTTGAAATCGGTCCAGTATTTTTAAAGTTTATTCCTTACTTACAAAAATACAAATCTTTCCTCTTTATAATATTAGTATAGATTAACTTACCCAACCAAGTGACTGCGTCTCTAACACTCTGCACGGAGCCGAGCACTATTTCCGCGTTCAACATGTCCGGCAGTTTGCTGACGAGTTGAGACTCGATCGGCAGCTGCTGGTTTAGCAGCGATAAGTAGTATTGGAGCTCCGAATGGTTGGTTATTAGGATGCCTGTGGAAAAATAAATAATAATAAATAAATAATAAATAAACGCTACACACTCAAAGGCCCACACTAAGGTTTTCCCTTGTATCGTGGGTCCCATGGAACACACAAAGACAAACACAAACACCCATGACCCGAGAACAAACATCTGCTTTTTACACAAATGTTTGCCCCGACTGGGAATCGAACCCAGGACCCGCCGATCAAGAGGCAGCGTCACTAGCACTCGACCAAACCGGCCGTCTTTTTCAAACTTTTTTAAAACAAGAAGGTAGAAGTTATTTGTGGGGTTTTTTTTAATTTTTTTATTAAAGATTTTAGGGCCACGTTCAATAGAGATACATTCTTAAGTAGTTGAGCGACCTTTGGTGAATCCCAACTGTTGATTGTGTAATTGGATTGTTACAATTGAAACATCTTCTTCTTCTTATCGTGTAGGTATAGTCAAGTGTGTGGCGAACTTAGCTAACTCTGGTGTCAGAGTTTTCAAACCGCACAATGGCCTCTGACTTGGTGTAAACGACCGTAGTCAATCGACAACAGCCGAGACCGACAGCTTAACGTGCCCTCCGAAGCACGGAAACGCTCGTGATAAATTGCCACTTTTGGTCACCCATCAGGTTCCCTGCCTCTGTGTACGTTGCTTAACCTCACTGATCGGTTGAGAATTGAAACATGAGAGTATCATACTAAGCATAACTTTTTTAAACATTTTTGCCATGTGGTGATCGGTTGAGAATAACACCACCCCATCTCTTTCCGTGGGTGTCGTAAGAGGCGACTAAGGAAACACAAATGAGACCTGCCTACTAGTAATCCACCCCAGGCAACGACACTTCATTTTTTTCTGAATCTGAGGTGTCGTCCTGTGGTGTGGTAGGCTCTGTAAAGGGCCGTCTGGTTCGCGACCACCCTCCTACCGAAGTCCGACGCCAAACAGCTTGCTGTGTTCCGTCGGTGCGTAGGAGTACCAGTATCTTTACAGGCATTTTCTGAGTTAACTCGCTCCATCGTCGACCTCATCTTTGACCTTTATGGTCAAGATTGAGGTCAAGAGTCAACCCATCTTATAATAATAATACTAAACACTATTAAAATTGATATTAGTCTAAACATACCAGGATCATGCTTGTTGACTGATTTGTGAACTGGTATAAATTAAAGTATATATTTAGCTTGAGTAATATTTAGTATTTAAGTAATAATTAGCCTTCAATTTGTTCAGTACATCTATTTTTCTCCTATAGTACACGTCTGTCTTCCTTTCTTCTTGCTCTATCCTATCAACAGGTCTGCTGGTAGAAATTTCTTTTTAGAAATAAGCGGAACCTTTTTGTATGTACTGTCTTATGTCTGTAATTTATGTCCTGTGTGTACAATAAACGTTATTATTATTATAGACTTAAAGCTAGCAATATAAGGTCCTAATTTATTAGTCACTTACCTTCTAAGGCGTTATTGTATAGGTTGATAGTATTCCAAAAAACAACATAAAAAGAGTTGTCACGTTAGTGGTATTAAAATAAATTAAATTTCGGACAGGGATAAAAGTAACTTTTTTGAAAAGAGCTTTCTAAATGTAGATATTTTTAAAACAAAAAAAAATTTTTTACGTCTGCATTAACTAGAATTTTTTTATTTTTTTATTTTATCTATTACGTGAAACGGAACGATGTGCTCAATATTTTTGGCTAAAAATACTGGACGAAATGCCTTAAAAAAAGAAAATGTCAGTGTCAGATCATATCATGTCACTGTCAAATAAGAAAAAAAAAACACATTGTATCGGAAGAAAGAAATGTGTAATGTCATGCCTGCCAGGAGGGACGAGCTGCCGCTGGGTCAAGTGCACAAGCTGGATTGTCCACGCCCCATGGGGAATCACGGCTGGTCGAGCAAGTATTTTGACAATTATCATTACAAGTGATAAGATAATACACTGGGCGTCAAAAATAAGTAGTACACTTTTCAAATTGCAATTACTCCTAAACTATAGTAGTTACACTTATGAAATAAAAAGCAGTTTATAGTAAACTTAACGAAGTTTATTAAAGTTATATTTTATTTGGCATGAATAAAGTTTCAAACTTAAAATTAAGATAAATACTAAAAAGTATCAATTTTTAACGATATGTCAACCACTTAATTTTCACGTTTTGGAACTTTTTCACAATTTAATAACTTGTGTTGCCGCCTCGGGCTCTAATTACAGCTTGGATCCGGTTTGGCATGCTGAACACTAAGTTTCGGAGGCGGTGTTGGGGAATATTTTCCCATTCTTCTATCAGCGCATGTTTTAGAGCCCTGAGTGTGGCAGGAGGTGGACTGCGCCTTCTGACTAGCCTCCCAAGCTCATCCCAGGCGTGTTCAATCGGGTTGAGATCTGGGCTTCTCGATGGCCAAGCCATCAAGTTGATGCCAACCTCCTGAATGTACTCTTGTACGTGGTGAGCAGTGTGTGGCCGGGCGTTATCATGCATTAGGATGGCTCCATCACCCATATTTATTAAATATGGCCCTGCATACTCGTTGAGGATCTCCGAGGCATATCTTTCACCAGTCAAAGTCCCATTTTCTATTACCACAAGCTCTGTGCGACTCTCTGAAGAGATACCAGCCCATACGTGTACAGAGCCCCCGCCATATTGGACTCTTTCCGAGATACAAGCTTGAATGTATCGCTCACCGGGTCGTCTGTAGACTCTCCGCCGTCCATCTGAAGTGTATAAAGAGAATCGAGACTCATCTGTGAATAAAACTCTAGCCCATTCTTCTTCGCCCCATTGTACGTGTTGACGGGCGTAGCGTAGTCTTGCTACGCGATGCTCTGTCTCAAGTTTGGGGCCATTTGCTGGTCTTAGAGGCTTCAGGTTAGCTTCAGCAAGTCTTCTTCTCACTGTACTCTCACTGATGTAGTCTGTTCGGGTCCGAAGAAGCTGTTGCTGAACCTCAACTGCATTAAGGTGTCGATTTCTTAACACAGTGGAAACAATAAAGCGATCTTCTCGGGTACTTGTGCACCTGGGTCTGCCATTACCTCGTCTCCTTAGATGGTTTCCAGTCTCTTCGTACCTTTGCTTTACTCGCTGAACCGTTCTTAAAGTTACACCCACCCTCCTTGCAGTACGACGCATACTGATGCCCACTTCGAGAAAAGCTAAGATTCTTGCACATTCTTCTGGTGAAAGAGGCATGATTAGTCAAATTTACTCTCTGAAGATACCTATGCTTTTCAATTACAATTGCTTTATCAGCAGCGAATGTGTCAAACACAAAAATCCTAAGTAAGACAACACCTTTCAACAGTTTAAAAAAAGTGTTTTTATTTATTCGTTTTTTTTAAAGTCAAGCATTATAAGTTCTTATAATGCATGAAGTTTTTATTGAATAAGATTAAATTTTCTTTTTAACCTTTTTTGTTTCAAAGGTCTAAGTTTTATAGTTTGGGAGAAATCGCAATTTTAAAACTGTACTACTTATTTTTGACGCCCAGTGTAGATATCAACTTTGTCTCCATGGGTTACTGCAGGTGGAAAATCCAAAGCACAACTAGTGGCCCCCAGTCCAACTAGTTAGACAGAGCAGCTGGACCACTGCCCCGAACCGGGTCTAGGGACTTTAGACAGTCAAGAGTAATATTCTGCTAGATTCCATAACCTTGTAACTGTATGGTCTGAAATACATATAACATCGAGGTTGTGGGTCCGAAATGGTCACAACATGCCGTCTCATAAATAAGACAAATCTCATACAATTTTTAGTTAACTGAGGAGTGTTGACTTGTGTATTAAACTCTATAATAAAAGTAAAACATACATTTTTTATGTTATCATTTTATTTTATTCATCTTCCTCATTTTCAATATCTTCTCTGACCAAAATATTATCTAAAAACTGAGCAGGTGGGGCTATATTATCCAGGTGGTGCCGAGCCCAGCCCAAGTACCATATAATTATCATTACATGAGCACAGCTGCCTAAGGTTCGTCTGCCAATTATGCAGCTGCAGTAATATGCACAAATCCTGTCTTGCCAATCATTTTCATTATTTTTTAATAATATGTAAGTATAATAGATTTTACTTGTTTGGTGGCGTGACTTGATTCTTCCTCTTATCAGATGTGTTTCATGTAATGATTGGATACCTGGGACATTAGTTACATTTAAATCAGTACTCACTTCGACATCAAAAGTGCCATTAGCTCGAATATGTTCCCCATAGTAAGATCTAGCTTGTTTAATTTGATAAGTCCCTAAACTGAAAAGAATTAAATCTGACATTTCCATTATGGGGAACATATCCAGCTGTGGCAGTTCAGCATTTATATGGACAAAGTTGGCTCGGCGCCTGTTTAATTGGTTCCTTAGTACATGATCAGCTAGATGATTAGGCATGTTAATTCTTTCCCGAGCTCGATTTAATGAAGCTTGAGCATCAGGACGGTCGACTATAGCAGGATGAAAATGGTTTATTAATGCTCCAGCAATTTTAAAATCGTTCATTAGGTTTCGAGTTGCTAAATTAAAATATTTGTTTCTAAATATCTTAAAGTCTCGTTTGAATCGACCGTTAACCACTTCAATAACCCACCTGCACAGTGTTACCATTCTGGATTTATTTGCTTGGATAGTCGTTAATTGGTTTTCACCTTCTCCACGGGTCTCTGGTTTATGTACATTATAACCCAAGGATGTAAGCAACCCGATGGCATCACGAAAACCACGGTCTAAAATGAATATATCATCTGCCCTGAAGAATTGCCTTTGTGGTGTTTGTGGTGTTTCAAATAATTGTTTAACTATATCAGCATCTGACGTTGTTGCTGCATATGGTCCAAAAATATCTAGAATATAGCCATCGGATGCCACAATTAAAAATGGTTTTACAAGATTAGAATATTTATGCAGGCTGTAAGATTTTTTTTGAAATAAATAGTTAGAAGACCTTTGCAAATAAACATATGTTCCATCAAGTATGACAATCGGATTATTTGATTCTGTGCCGAAGAGACCCTGTGGTAGTAATAGGTTTCTACTGGACAGGTTTTCTCTAGTGATGTGGTTTATACCTAAATGTAAAGGTAAATATTGGTCCAATAAACAGTTGCGTGCTTTTTTTATGTATGTACATAGCAGACCTGTGGAAATACAGAACAAGGAAGCTATTCTCCGGATAGGCTCCCAAGTTCGTAATCGCAATAAATACATACCTAGTGCTGTTTTTGGTCGGCGGCAAATACCACGCAACTGTGTTAGACAACCCAATACCAATAAAAATTGTACGATCGTAAAACCTGTCCAGTATTTACAGACTTTATCATTGGAACGTTCAATATTTTCAAAGTCAATTACTCCTTCATTTGTCTTCTTCCGTAAAATATCGAGCATTTCGACTATTAACGCCGAAGTAAATTCGGGCACAAATTCATAGTCATTTAAAAAATCAAAATCATACACCCCTAAGTGATGGTCACAGACCCGTGCATTGGAGGTAATAAATAATTTGCAGTCCATGAGAATCTTTTTTCTTATGTAAAATGGTACTCTTCGACGCTCCACATTGGTGCACTCAGGAACAAAGCAATGGGACGGTGTATCCGGAGTGCGGCTGTACCCTTGCAATAACATCCGTTCAGGAATCCTAGGGCCATCTTCAATTCCTGGGAAATCCGAGCTAGGTTCACTAGATGGTGCTGTGGAAGGTTCTGCAAAAGAACTAGATCCACTTGCTGGAGCAGGAACTACCACCTGTACATTTTCTTCTTCTCTGTTACGACGAACAGCATTATACACTCTAAGCCAACAGGAATTGCATGTACTTGCAACAGCAGGAATCTGAAATGAATAATTTGAGGTTACTTAATTAATTTGGCCACATAGAGGATTGTGTACAAACACACAGACCTAAAAAGTGCATAAATCAAAACATCATTTAACACTGTTGTTCACAATGACATGTGGTTTAGTATGAAGCGTAATGAGGGCTGGCTACAACTAGGTTTAGCCTGTTGCATCCTAGAATTAGCCTTGAACTAATTGGCTAAACCTAGATTTAAATGTGATGTGAACTACTTGGTTTGTCCTTGGATTAGCTGCATCTCGGACTTTAGCGCAACACACACATAAAATCCACCAAAATAACAGTCTAGTCTATAATGTAAGTAAGAATCAAATAAAACTTGCATACCTGTCTAGGCCTGATTATGGTTGCTATATAGGCATGCTCAGCAGTTCCACCAAGTAATGGACGAGAGCGTCTCCCTGTCTGTCTGGCCAGAGATAAGCCACACCATATGCAAACAAATTGATGGCCAAATCGTCGTTCTCCAATGTTGCCTTCAGCCCTGTTGTTCAATTCTACCATCATGAGGTCAAAGCATTCTTGGCAAATACAATCTCCATCTGCAACCTTAAAAAAAACAATGAAACATATTTAATAACGCTATTAAACAAAATAAACAACTTATTGAATATTATTAATTATGTTATTCTTTTTTTCCAAATTCATCAATAGCCTCAACAGTCCACTGCTTGAGCTGGACATGTGATTATCCATAAGATGATTCAGTCAGTACCTACTGGTTGTCGTCTATTACTTATCAATCACTTATATGGTGGTTGTTACCACAGATTGTTACACAACAAGTCAGAGGCCTTATGTGCGGTTTGAAAAGTTCTGACAGTAGGGTTGGCCACTAGCTCTACGACCTCCATCAATCCGGACTGGGCCCCCGCGTGTGGAGTATGGCATAAACCTTCCGTGATACGGGAAGAAACCGGTGCCCCAGGACTGGGAATGTTATGGGTCGCTAATAAAATAGGTTTAGACAGATTGTCCACTTCTACAAATACCTACCTTATTAAAGAAAACATACCTCATGTGCAGTCCATTCTTCAATTATAGTTCCGTGGCGTGTTCCGTGGGCTGCCCCTTTTCCGACACGCCGACCATAGACACTATTTCTGGGGCCATGTCCATTGCATTATAATGATAATGTATATTGCCATCAGCTGCAATATTACAGTTAACACAGAGAGCCCTGAGCGCCATAGTGAAGAGTAATATCTGCAACAAAATAAATATACATATAATCAGGTTGCCTACTTCTGATATGTATTTATTGTAAGAAATATGTTGAGCTTCACAAAGTACAATTATATTATAGACTAAATAGTCGTAAATACCACGAGATTTACTATGGGCTACGGGCCATGAACATAACCTCGATATTATTTCAATTTATTTCATACTATTTATTAAAAGCTAACGTGTATACTGTATACATGTAAAGTAGGTAGTAGATATAAAGATATTAAAACATTCAGATATTTATACTTACGTTTTAACAAAGCAGGTTAGGTCGATAAAGTGTATGTGTCCGAATCGCGTGGATAATCAAATTCCAAAGACAGATCCAAAATCGTTGTATGCCAAATTCCAATCGATGTGCAGCCAAGAAGTCCGTTATGAATGCCGAGTCGTATAAAATACAGTTGCAGAAAAAAATATGACGAACGCAAGTAGACGAAACACCAACAACCAAAAACTGCGAAACAGCGGCGCGCGCGGCGGCAGCGGCGAAATGTCAAACATTTCTAATGTCAAAGCCCGTTTTCATAGCAAGGTGATAGTTATCAAACAGTTGCGCGAAAGAGATGCAACTATCTCACAGGTAATGCGCCATCTCACTTACACTATTTTATTGTTTCGCTTGTTAAACGCGCTAGTGTTGCTACCTGTTTCGCAGTGTTGCTGTTATTAATTTAAACATTACTACCACTGTTTTTTTTTTAATTAAATAAAAAGAAAATGCAGACCTGAATATTTTTTTTAATTATTTTAATAAGTCTTATTCTTCTACTTTTAAGTCTGGTAAGAAGTTGAGATCTGTCAGAATTTTTTGGTAATAAAATACCAAGGTCCCTATAAAAATGAACATGTCCTTTAATTATCTGAAAATTAAATTTTGTAAAAAAAATAAAAAATGAATTTTCCATTTAAAGATAAAGGAATGGTTCTCTTTCGATTATAGCCGTCCACTGCCCGCTCTACTACTGCCATTATTATTTACGTTTGAATGGATGGGTTTATTCAACATAGTAATGAAAAAATATCATAACAAAATTTTTCAAGACCTTTAAAATTTAATATTATGCTTTTGTTTTTTGACTCTAATGATATATTTTGACCTACACAATAACGTGTTAAAAGGAAAGTGACTAATAAATTAGGACCTTATATATTTTATTACCTTCTCCCTTGGTGTCGTACTGTGGTCGCCCCGCGCGGCCCAACATCTGCAATACATCAAGCGCCCCTAGTTCGCTCCAGCGCCCCTTCTCTGGGGAGTAAACTTGCGTCCCCTTGACGATGACCGTGTGGGCGGGGAGGTTAACGCCCCACGCGAGGGTTGCTGTTGAAACGAGGACCTAAGGGAGAACAAAAATACTTTTTGAATAAAAAAAAAAATTGTGACATTCCGCAAGTGTTTATTGCATGCTTATCATGAAGGTGTTTTTTTATTATTATAATAAGATGAGTTAACTCTTGACCTCAATCTTGACCATAAGGTCAAAGGTGAGGTCGACGATGGAGCGAGTTAACCCAGAAAATGCCTATAAAGGCACTGGTACTCCCACGCACCGACGGAACACAGCAAGCTGTTTGGCGTCGGACTTCGGTAGGAGGGTGGTCGCGAACCAGACGGCCCTTTACAGAGCCTACCACATCGCATGAGACCATAGGACGACACCTCAGATTCAGAAAAAAATGAAGTGTCGTTGCCTGGGATGGGTTACTAGGAGGCAGGTCTCATTTTTGTTTCCTTAGTCGCCTCTTACGACACCCACGGAAGAGATGGGGTGGTGTTATTCTCAACCGATCACCACACGGAGAAAAATCATGGTGTAATCATGTGGCGAGCTTGACTAACCTTCATGTCAAAGATTTCAAACCACCAAATGGCCTGACTTGGTTTAACGACTGTAGTCAATCGACAACAGCCGGGACCGACAGCATGGAAACGCTCGTGGTAATAAATAGTCACTTATGTCACCCATCAGGTTCTTTCCTTCTATGTAAGTTGCTAAAAGCGGTGATAGCCCAGTTGGTAATGAGCCAGACTTGTAATCCGAAGGTCGCGAGTTCAAAACCTGGTGCGGGCCTGTACCACTAAATTCTTTTTTTCGGATTTATGTACGAATTTATAATTATCACTTGCTCAACGGTGAAGGAAAACATCGTGATGAAACCCGTCCGTTCAAGATAATTCATTTTCGCTCGGCTCGCGGTCCACCAACCCGCATTGTGCCCGCGTGGTGCACTATGCACTAAATCCCCTTCGTGTTTAGGAAGGAGGCCCGTGCCCTAAGGTGGGGACGTATATGGGCTGGTAAGATGAAGTTGCTTCACCTCACTGATCGGTGGAGATCAGGGAGCACCACTGATTTACAAGCGCTTCAATAAATAAAGAGAATGCTCATTGTGAATGAATGAAAGGTTTAATTTCCTTAAAAATACATCTCCAATTGTATTTTATTTTCTTGACAAGCAACGCCATCTATATGTCACACTTGAAACTAAAACCTTGTTTTTGCTTGGATTGTTTTCTAAAACTGTGCGGTGGTGGCGTTGTGAGACTGTTTCTAAAAATATGCTTAGAAAGACAATGAATTTGGTTTTAGTCTAGAAATGAATGAGCTTTTTCTTCTTATCGTGTTGGTATAGTCAAGTGTGTGGCGAACTTGGCTAACCCTGGTGTCAGAATTTTCAAACCGAACAATGGCCTCTGACTTGGTAATGCTAATCGTGTATATTAGTTTATATGTAATCGAATTTTTGTTAAAGCTCTTACGACTGACGAAAAATTTAGGAGTATTTTGGGTGAAATAGTCTTTCGATTCTAAAAAATCGCAAATTCTTGCATTTATTTATTTATTTTATTCAAAAAGGTACAGTAACAGATGACAGATCAGAATTTTAATATCTAATTATACTTAAGTAACAATATAAATCTGAAATCCGATTATAACTACACACAGCGCTGGTAGTAAACTATATTATGTGACTAATCTCTAAAAGTAGACCAATTATATTTTTTTATAGTTAAGAAAATAGATTTATTGTAACGAATCAGAAAATATATGTGTGACTGCATTTATAAAATAATTATAAGTATGACTAAATAGATCGAGATGCAAGTAATTTTCATTAAATAATTTACACATGCGGAATATTGGCAAAAAGTTCCAAAAAAACGATGATGGCGTCACGAGAACCCAAAATCCGAGTCGGTCGCCCAGGGACTGATTTTTAATATGGACATGTGAAATGCTGAAAGTTTATACATGATTATAAAGTCCATTTTACCTGAATATGTCTATCAGCAAACAAATCTTCGACTAGAGTTCTGTCTACCCTGGTCATGCCTGCATGATGTATGGCGAACCCGTAAGGAAGTAACTCTCGAAGTTCAGGGTTTTTGACTTGCTCTGCTTCTGTGCGAAGGACTTCCACACTGGCTGAGCCTTCCCTGGGGATGAGAATAAATAAATATAAAATAGAAACAAATAAAAATAATCCATACTATTATTATAAATGCGAAAGTAACTCTGTCTGTCTGTCCGTCTTTCACGCCTAAACTACTGAACCGATTTTGATGAAATTTGGTACAGAGATAGATTAGAGCCTGGGTAAGGACATAGGCTACATTTTATCCTACAGTTGGGCACGATATAACCTGTAGTCAACGCGGGCGGAGCCGCGGGCAGAAAGCTAGTAATATTATAAATGCGAAAGTAACTCTGTCTGTCTATCACGCCTAAACTACTGAACCGATTTTGATGAAATTTGGTACAGAGATAGATTAGAGCCTGGGAAAGGACATAGGCTACATTTTACCCCACAGTTGGGCACGATATAACCTGTAGTCCACTTTGAGTGTGTATCAAATAAACGATAACTAAAAGTAAGGTTTTCCAGCGGAAAAGTGTGCAGAACCTTTTTGCAGAGAATTTTATGTAGATTACTTGAGTAAGAGATTTTTTTTGCTATGAGACACCATTTACAAGTCGTTTAAGAAAAACTTTAAAAAGGGACCTTTAAACCGCCCCCTACCCGCTAGCTCCACCCCCCCCCCCCCATCAGTACTTTCAGTATATTGCTTCAGACACCATTCCCTACAACTATGTCAAAAATCGCTTATACACGAATTATTTTCCAGTTTCTGGTTTTCGTTGAGTGGATCACTAATGGCCTCACATTAAATAATGTCCTACCTCAAGAACTGTCCAAGCGTGTCCTTCTCTAAGCACATGTCTCTGATCGCCCGCGCTGTCTTGCCGGTCTCTTTCCGCGAGTGAACGAACACCAGAATCTGACAAAAAAATTAAAATGTTAACATCAAAACATAAACATCATAACGTATACTTACTTACTTCGCTGGCTCAACGACCCAAAGTTTGGCCTTCGACATTAACGGGACTTTTAGTAAAATGTCTAATTTGCAAATTCTCAAAATGTCCAATTCTCAAAATGTCTAACTCCCAAAATGCACAAATCTCAAAAAGTCCAATTCTCAAAATTATAACATATGTGGACTTTAAACTAGTTGGCAAAACTTTAGGTGGTGATTTTACCCATGAAACTAAACAACTTTCTAGAAGGAGCTTATCTGAAATTCTCAAAAATAATATTTTCCACGTAAAAACGTATGAGTCACCGACTTCAATCCCAACAATAGTTCGCAGAAAGTATATAACTAGTGTCAAAAAGGAATTAATTTATGTAGTTCCAAAAATATTCAGGGAAGCTATAGAATAGAATAGAAAAAAATCTTTATTTATAGGACATTCAGGATGCCACTCAAAACAAGTCAAGATTACATGAAATACATACAAACAACATTAAAGGATTTAAATACATACATACGCATTCGTTCTATTGACCCTACTGACTCTACGCCTATTCGCAAAGGTGCAGTCTTCCCCTGAGAAGAACAGACAAGAAACTCTGAGGGTGCTCTTTTTAATCGCATTACAAATTTTCTTATTTTCTAATTTTAACTAATTCTGAAATAACTCTAGAGCTGAGCAGTTCATTCCCATGGCTGCTTGTCAGTTAGGTAATCAGAAATTTCGTAATATCCCTTTTTGCAAAGTTTTTGTTTAATTACTGTCTTAAATTTGTCTAAAGGTCAATTTTGAATGCACATGAGAATCATTTTCGATAACATTTATATGGGACCACTTCAGGGGTATACACTTTCGAACAAAAGAAGAATTTTGAAAAACGGCCGGCAGTTGGCGGAGAGATCGCGTTACATACAAAAATAAAATTAAAAAAAAAAACAGTCGAATTGAGAACCTCCTCCTTTTTGAAGTCGGTTGAAAAATAAAAGCGATCAGCTGATGGCTCAAGTTGTATCATGTATGGAGTTACGAATTTCTTTTTTCATATTTGTTCAGTTTGGTAGTCTGATTCATATCCTTTTAATAAACGCTAATTACATTTAAAGTCACCGAATACATGAAAGTAAATATCCCTCATATTAAAAATGCGAAAGAATTTATACTCATATTAAAAATGCGAGGGAACAAGAAATACGAGGGTGACACTGCGAGGCGTTGATAGTAATAAATAAACACTACCCACATTGATATACAATAAAACAACTAGATACCCAATCTCAAAGAAACGTCAACCAAAACTGATGAGTGAGCAGGATAAAAGAACTGAACAAAAGAATGAAAGAGTGAGAAAACCTACCAAAAATAATGCCCAATCGTTGTGATGGGCACTTATTTCTTCAGTGAACCCTAAAGAAAGATCTCACACACAAGCGCACACACACACTCACATACACACACACACACACACAAACACACGCATACAGATGGTGAAACTATTTTTTTTTAATACATGTTCTAAATTTTTCTATAATGATGTTGAACTGAGGGAATGAGCCTGGTAACCCACGACACAGGGAATTCTAGTGTGGGTACCATGAAGCACTATTTAATTTACTGTCTCTTTTTTTCTGAATAAATACATTTTTATTTATTTATTTTTATTTATTTGCCGCGGACACTTTTTGAGCGCGATTGAAAGTCTAGTTGTTTATTGTAGGTCAATGACTACCCACATCGCCGTGTGGTGATCGGTTGAGAATAATACCACCCCATCTCTTTCCGTGGGTGTCGTAAGAAGCGACTAAGGAAACACAAATGAGACCTGCCTCCTAGTAATCCATCCCAGGCAACGACACTTCATTTCTTTTCTGAATCTGAGGTGTCGTCCTATGGTCTCATGCGGTGTGGTAGGCTCTGTAAAGGGCCGTCTGGTTCGCGACCACCCTCCTACCGAAGTCCGACGCCAAACAGCTTGCTGTGTTCCGTCGGTGCGTGGAAGTACCAGTGCCTCTATAGGCATTTTCTGGGTTAACTCGCTCCATCTTCGACCTCATCTTTGACCTTTATGGTCAAGATTGAGGTCAAGAGTTAACCCATCTTATAAAATAAATAAAAATTGTGTCGTGGGTCCCTCAAGAAACATAAGACGCAAATCCCATTGCAATCCAGAAACTTTATAAGGTGTTTAGTCAATCGATAACGACTGGGACCGCTGGCATAGAATGCTCTCCGAAGCACGGAAACGCTCGTAAAAATTGCCACTGGTCACCCATATTTCATTTATTACTTTAAATAACCCACCTGATTTCTTCCAGCATGTTCCATGGTCTTCTCATAGACGATGTCATTCATAACTTGGAACCGCTTCAGAGCTTTTTTCTCTGTTACACCTATGTATTGCTGCTCGAGAGCGACCGGCCTGGAAAACAATAGTTTATGAAACTCCTATGTATTGCTTGAAAAACAAACTCGTCAGATGTTAAAAACGAATAAGGCCCGGGGTGGTAATTTAAAAAGACGCTAACAGACACAATTTTTTTTTAAAGTGAAAACTTCTTTAGCGGTTTTGAGCACTTTTAGTATGGGGAAAAATGTTAAACTCGCGATGAACGTGACATCGCGTCAGATGTCACGTGACCCTGATCGAAAATGCGTAGGATAGGGTTGCCACCTTTTTTGAAGTGAAAACTTCTTTAGCAGCGTTGTGCACTTTGAAGTATGGGTGGAAACCCGGACGAATGGCAGCCCTATGGTAAAATAGCTTGATCTCGAGACAGATATCAACGAAACCAACGCGACGAAGTAACTTTAGTTACGAAGTAACATAGGCTACATATTTACCCGAAGTCCCGAGTAGAATGCTACATTAAGTAAAGTAATTCTCACCTAAACGAGTTATCGAAGTAGAACAGTCCTTGTTCGGGCCTCACTCTTAGGAAAGCGGCCACGTCCGTGTAGTTTGGCAATGTAGCAGACAGTCCAACTAAACGAACCTGGGGCGAAGAAGAATATTGAGTTAAAACTTTTTTCTTACTTTCTTTAATCCTACATATGTGGTGTGAACTGAAGTGCAAATTCTGTAAAAGGGAATATGCATGAATTTTTTAATCACATTGATTGACAAAATATGAAAATACCGTAGTTGAGATGACAAAAAGTGAAATAAAAATTAAAATCGGCCAAGAAATACGGCCGATATACGCATTTAAAACTATTAATTTAACAGAGATTGGGTTTGGGTATTAATTTAACACAGAGAGAATTAGACAGAGATTACGTCCATACAAACTCCATGTTAAATTTCTTTTTGCTAGAAAGAGATAGAAATAAATCTTCGAAGGCTTATATCTTTTTTAATTTCATAGTTATTCGAAAAATAGTTTTACTAAACTGTTTATTACATGAATGAGGATTAATAAAAAAAAATGCATATTCTCTATTGGGGTGTGCGATAGATGGTGTGATCACCGTTTTGACAACTGTGATTGGTTTGTATTGGTGTATCACTGATGTGATTGGTGTATCACTGGTGAGACTGGTACGTAACTGGTGTTTCACTTTGTGTGACTGGTGTATCACTGGTGTTTTTAGTTTATCACTGGTTTGATTGCAGAATCACTGATTTAATTGTTGTATTTCTGGTGTGATTAGAGAATCACTGATGTGATTGGTATGTCATTGCTGACATTAGTACGTAACTGGTGTTTCACTTTGTGTGACTGGTATATCACTGATGTGACTGGTTCATCACTGGAGTAATTGGAAAATCACTGATTTGATTGGTATTTCACTAGTGTAATTGGAGAATCACTGATGTGATTGGTGTATCACTGCGAGATTGGTGTATCACTGATGTGATTGGTGTATCACTGGTGAGACTGGTACCTAACTGGTGTTTCACTTTGTGTGACTGGTGTATCACTGGTGAGACTAGTTTATCACTGGTGTGATTGGAGAATCACTGATTTGATTGGTGTATCACTGGTGTGATTAGAGAATCACTGCTGTGATTGGTATAACACTGGTAACATTAGTACGTAACTGGTGTTTCACTTTGTGTGACTGGTGTATCACTGATGTGACTGGTGTAACACTGGTGTGACTGGTTCGATCACTGGAGTAATTGGAAAATCACTGATTTGATTGGTGTGTCACTGGTATAAATGGAGAATCACTAATGTGATTGGTGTATCACTGCGAGATTGGTGTATCACTGGTGAGATTGGTGTATAACTGGTGTTTAACTTTGTTTGCTTGATGTATCTCTGGTGTGATTGATGAATCACTGGTGTGGTTGGTGTATTGCTGGTGTGATTGGTGTATCACTGATGTGATTGGTGTATCACTGTCATCATGTAGTGACTGCTGCCACTGGTGTAAACTCACCTCCTCCTGCGTCTGCTCGACAGTCCTCAGTGTCCTGGCGACCAGAGCCTCCAGCACCGGGCCTCGTTCGTCGTGGAGAAGGTGGACCTCGTCTATGATGATGAGACGGACCAGGTTTGTGAAGGAGCGCTCGCCACCTGGTCAGGAAAAAAATCTAAGACCCGTATTACAGGAGACTCGAGTCTTGATCTATACTTAAGTATTGGTTGTCTCTTTCTGTCACTATCAAAATGACAAAGAAGACTGCTACTCAAGAATAGATCAGAGTCTGAGGCTTGTATTACAGAAGGAGACTGAATTCTTGATCTATACTTAAGTATTGATTGTCTCTTTCTCTAACTTTCAAAACTACAAAGACGACTGCTACTCAAGAATAGATCAGAGTCTGAGGCTTGTATTACAGAAGGAGACTGAATTCTTGATCTATACTTAAGTATTGATTGTCTCTTTCTCTAATTTTCAAAACTACAAAGACGACTGCTACTCAAGTATAGATCAGAGACCTGCCACCCCGATTGCGGTAAGTTTGAACGTGTTTGCCTTGCCTTTGCTGAATGCAAATTGCTGAATGCAAAGGAAACGTAAGCGGTTTAGCTTTGGTAAACTCGTCACAATCGGCCGGCTTGTACTGTTTTGTAATTTTTTTTTAAGACGTCTTGCCATGGCGGCCGGAGGAGACAATAATCACGATACGGTCGTGTTTTTACATCCTGACGTTGGATACATCTTATAATTATGACTTATTTTGTTGGTATCCATATACAGGGCTTTAGGTATAAATTTCTTTCAACCTCTCGGGTGCTAAATCAGTCCATGAAAATGAACAACCTTCCACAAAGAACATAGGTCAAAATACGTAAAAAAAAATTGATCTCCCATACAAAATGCGCTATATGCTGATGAAGTCCGTATGGGAACTCAATTTTTTTTTCGTATTTTGACCTATGTTCCTCGGGAAAGTTGTTCAGTTTCATGGACTGATCCACCCGAGAGGTTGAAAGAGATTTACCTAAAGCCCTGTATAGGTATATCTTATTATAGTAACATATTAAAAATCAACTGTTCAAAGAATACAAAGCTATTTTGCAGTCACGAAACTAATTCTATATACATTTTAAAATTGATTTGCATTGAACTGGCCGCAAAAACAAGTTGGTTTTACAGACTTTTTTGATATCTATACTAATATTATAAAGTGGAAAGATTTGTTTGTTTGTTTGCATTGAATAGGCTCCGAAACTACTGGACCGTTAGAATCCTTCATTTCTCGTGATGAACATAGGGGTACATGATTTTCCCGAATTCCCATTGTTGGAACGAAGTATCGAGCGGGATGCTATTTAAAAATAAAACGAAGACAATGTTTCAAATGACATGTCAGTTTTAGACATTGTCTAAATGTTTTGTGGTAAAGCAGTTATTGCATATAATATTGTAACTCTTAAACGGCTGAACCAATTTTGATCAAATATAGCTAAGGGGCCATCCATAAATTACGTCATACAAATTTCATGATTTTGTCATGTCACAGCCCCGTCCTTGCCACAGCTGGTCACATTTGTTAGACTCCCCCCCTCCCTAGTGTGACGTCACATGTTTTGCAGTTTTACATTTAGAAATTATTGAATTAAAACAGTAGTTCCGAAATTGAATTAAAAGCACTTAGGCAGTCGGTGCGTAGCACTATTAGACGGAGTGGCCGACAAAACAATTTGAACCTTTGTGGTTATTTAATAGAGTTTCAAATGTTTTTGAGTTTTTCGTTAATAGTTCAAAGTTCTAGTTTTACAACTTAGACTATAATAGATTCTGAAATGTGACGTCACGAAAGTTAGGACCCCTTCCACCCCCTTGTCACACAATGTCACACTTCATCGACCCCCTCCCTCCCCCTTAACGTGTGACGTAATTAATGGATGGCCCCTAAGAACCATTTCGTTTCGTCAGCTTTCAAACAAAAAAAAACGAAATTGGTCCATTCGTTTGTGATCTTTGATGCCACAGATAAACACACAGGTGCACAAATTAAAACTAATAACACCCCTCTTTTTTATCGGTGGTTAAAAAAGACAGAATAATCACTTACATGAGTACGTGTTTTTTTTACATTTTATGCGTTCGCAGCTCAACACTAAATAGGTAATAATAATAAAATTAACAACAACACAATTTCAGTAAATATTAAATAAATAATTAAGATTTATTTGTCAAAATTAAATGGTTTCATTGGCTTTATATTCAGTAATCATTATCACAACACGAGTATAAGGGACAGCTTAGCAAAAACTGTCTCGTCTTGTCGGCTTTATGCTTAACCTAAGTTATCGAATTTCCAAACAATCAACGGTTCCTAGTTAAAAAAAAACAGTTTTGATAATAAGCAACGCTTATTTTCAGTATTTGGTACCAGGCGAGCAGAAATTATAATGAGATAAGTCCTGACTAATATTATAAACGCGAAAGTTTATAAGTATGGATGTTTGTTCTACTTTCACGCTGGAAAGGCTGTATCAATTTTGATAAAATTTGGTATAGAGGTAACTGACACCCTGGATTAACACATAGGCTATATAATTTTCCCAAATTCCCACGGGGACGAAGTCTCGGGCGAAATTCATAATAAGCAACGCCTCTTTTCACTATTCGGTACCAGGCGGGCAGAAGTTGCTAAGAGTTCTTACCTTTCCTAGTAATAATATCCCACTTCTCAGGGGTGCACACGATGAGTTGTGTGTTTTCTATCTGTTCTCTAGTCAGTTGGTGATCGCCCGTCAGCTCTGATACCTTCATGTTGTAGCAGGCTAGGCGTTTGCCGAAGTTACCCACCTGTGGGAATGGAGAAGGAAACATTGAGTATGTGCTGCCTGGAAAAATGTTATAAGAAATAATTTTAGCGAAAGGAAAATGTTCGGCGCAAATGGTCACGATAGCTCAGTTGGTTAGAGCACCAGGAGATCTAATCCTGGGGTCGTGGGTTCAAGTCCCATTCGCGCCGAACATTTTTCTTTCACAAAAAATTATTTATGAATCACGGAGGAAACTTTGATAAAATTTAGCTTCTTAACTCTCGATTACGTCAGCTTTCAAACAATTCGTTTAGGAGCTACGATGCCACAGACAGACACAGATGCACAGACATAATGATACACAGGTGGTTTAAATTAAATAGTATAATTCTTTTTCAACACATTTGCTCATAAAGTGGGTCTTATGTCATTGTTTTAAGGTTCATAATGATATGTATTACCCAACCCGTGAGTAATAAAAATAAAGCACTAGTACGTAATGGTTTTTTTTTCTAAATTTCAGCAAACAGATCAGATCTTATTTTATATTTAAAATTAAGTGTAAATATTAAACTATTTGTAAATAAAAATATAATTCCACTAAATCATTTAAATTTAACAGAAAATTATCATTTATTTAAATAAATAAATTTTAATTTTTTTTCATTTATGCTAAAACGTGAAAATATATAGTTAAGTATTTTTTTATTATTTGGCTGTATGGCATACTTGTCAATGTGAATCTCATTTTGCGAGCGAAAAAAGAAAAAAATAATCGCACCTCTTTTCAGATGTTTTCACTTGGTTTTCACAAACGGCATCATCAGATTGTTGTTATTGTCAGAAATACAACACAAAAAAGTCTTCCTCAAGTGCAGAACAGGAAACCTACGTGGGTACACCGCCAGAAATACTTTCCGAGGCGCAACATGCAAGTGATAGCTTGTTGCCGTCAATATCAAAGGAAAGTTTTTATTTCTTTCTTTCCTCGCAAATGTGTTGAAAAACGTCGTAAACACGTGTGCGCTTTGGATATTACATTCTCGGCTCCATTGAGCCCTCGCCTCTAATGTAAAATCCAACTTAGCACACTTGTAGCATAATGTACTATTAAAAGCCAACCCAGATTTTTTAAAGTACCCACTATTCATTTTAGTCCTACCAATATTATACATGCGAAAGTTTGTGAGGATGTATGGATGTTTGTTAATCTTTCACGCCCAAACGGCTGGACCAATTTTGATAAAATTTGGTATGCAGGTAGCTGACACCCTGGATTAACAAATAAGCTAAATAATTTTCCCGAATTCCCACGGAAACGAAGTCCCGGGCTGAAGCTAGTTTCAGCATAAACCCAAAGGGTACCAGGGCACCAGAAATCCAAAGAGCACTCACCATCTCCTGTACAAGCGAGCGCATGGGCGCGACGTATATCATCTTGAAGTCATGCGCGTTGACTGTTCCGTCATCGTTGACGTGTTTCCCGACTTCGCGTAGTATACAGAGGAGGGCTACGTTGGTCTTGCCGGCGCCTGTAGGGGCGCATACTAGAAGGTTTTCGTCCGTTTCTAGAGCTGCTTTTGAGATTCGACTCTGTAAAAGAAATAACACTAAAATTAAAAAAAAATGTATTACCCATTCGATTGCTTATTACTTTTTAACA
Source organism: Aproaerema taeniolella (assembly GCA_949987775.1). Classification (NCBI taxonomy): domain Eukaryota; kingdom Metazoa; phylum Arthropoda; class Insecta; order Lepidoptera; family Gelechiidae; genus Aproaerema; species Aproaerema taeniolella. The sequence goes on from OX465271.1 coordinate 3,377,296, forward strand.
GCTGAACCAATTTTGATAGCCCGGTTGGTAATGAGCCAGACTTGTAACCGAAGGGTTGCGGGTTCAAGTCCCGGTGCAGATTGATGTACCTACGGGTTTCTAATTAATTATCACTTGCTCATCGGTGAAGGAAAACATCGTGATGAAACCTGCACGTCTAAGAAAATTATTTTCGAAAAGCGCGGTCCACCAACCCGCATTGGGCCAGCGTGGTAGACTATGGACTAATTTCCCTTCGTGTTTCGAAAGGAGACCCTTGCCCTGAGGTGGGGACGTATATAAATTAATAAAAACTTTAAATTATTGCTTGGTAATTAATATAAAATCCGTACATAAATCCAAAAAGATGAATTAAGTGATATTTTTGTACAGACCGCACCAGGATTTAGTCCCGCAACCTTCCGGTTTACAAGTCTGGCTTATTATCAACTGAGCTATCACATTTAAAAGTCATATTTATAAAATAAAATATTGAAAGGACAATGGGCAAAAATGTATGGACCTTGGTACAACCCTCCAATAGCGATGAGCTATATGTCCCTGGACAGGTCTTTTCAATTGGAACAATAGTTACTAAGACAGCTATGTTGTAATAGTTGTCCGTTCAGAGTTATAGGTACCTAAAGATAAAAAAAAAAAAAAAAATTTTGCAATTATTAACGTTTATTGGGGAAAATAACAATAATTTCGTTGTAGATTACAGTATTTCATAATTATTTATAGAAATATAAAGGAATTACATTGCTTAGGTCCAAAAAAAAACACTTATTTACCTTACATATATTTTATACAAATATTTTTTTTATACTTAGGGCAAGTTCGATAAGCGTGAATATAGCCATTGACAAGACACAGAGTGGGTAGGCCTCACACAAGATGCACCGATGAGCTGGTCAAGGTCCCGAGAAGCCGCTGCATGTGTTCCATCACACATTAGAATTAGTTTAATGTTTTCTCCATTTCCAAAAAGGGATTTTGAAATAAATATTTGGTTGGTGTGCCTCGTAATTCGTACATTGATTTGCTTTTTGTTGAACAATAGCCGCTATTTGTTACGATACAATGAGCGAGTTTTTATTGCAACATTGTTTTTATTATTGTAAGTATTATTTTCAGTATACACAATCACTTTTAGGTGTACCGCCTGGCCAGTTCAAAGAATAATAGCATGGTTTATGACTTTTAATAGCTGCATCTCTTTTGTTTGTGCGTTTTGGGTACCGTCGTGGTATGAGGCGAGCCGCGGGCGCACCTCGCCCCCGCTCCCCGGCGGGGGTGTGTCCGTATTCTAACTTGGGACCCTCAGGTAAGTCAAGTAACAGTCGTTCATTGGTACTGTGCGCGAGTGTTACGTTTCTTGTTTATGCAATACTTCTTAACGACTTTGACTTGGCAATCTTTTCGGACACTGATATCTGCTTATAACGTTGACCCGGCTATTTACATGGACATTGTGCTCTGATCTGTTTTCTGAACTTGGCTATCACACTGGATTATTGAACTGCTTATTGATCGGACCTCGGACTATTGTGCTCCAATGGAAGGTTTTCGCAATTGTGTTATGTGTCGGCGAGGGCTCTACCGCGGAAGGTATCAACAACACGTCTTAACGGATAATCTTCCGAGAGCGCAACCAGAGTTTGCTGCATACATCCAACAACATGCAGTATTGGAGGTGAGTATTTTATCATATTTCTAGAGATATAAATATATACATTTGACGGTACGTCTTATGTACCTAAGTACCTACCTTGTGTACAGATAAATAAACTGAATGAATAGACATGAGAAAAACAGACTTTGGTTTTAATGCGCGTAGTGTATTTTGTTTCTGAGAAGTATGTATGTATGTAAACACTTTATTGCACTTAAACAGAGACAAGACCCTAAACTCGACACTTTTGTTTACTTTTACTATCTTAATAGACTTTGGCCATTATACTGTGCCAGATGTGGCCGTGTTACCTACCTATTATTGTTCAAAACACTTTTTGACGTTACACTATAGGGTTTTTACTGACTCGCTGCCGACGCGGTCATAAATCATAACAGATAAAGGGTTGGGAGCAGCGCAACGTCGGTATCGATATGTGTGAGTCATCGACTCAGGTAGCAAAACACCCTTACTTGCTACGTAATGAGGACCACTAAATAACCATCATAGTTGTCTAATTAACATAAGAAACGATGTTGTATTTGTGTAACGTTCGAAAATATACATTAATGTTTTGACTTTTTGTTTAAATATTGCATTATTTATTTATAAATATATTGTTATATCTTAGTATATTCATTTCATAAAGTAATAGATAAGTGTCTCAGTAATATAACTCTACATTTAATTTTAACTAACCTCAATATTCGCAAAAATGATTTTCTATCGATACTAACTATCGACATGAAAACAACGCGGAACTAGGCCAGCCCATAAGACCCCTAAGTAGAAGCGAGATAGAAACACTGATAATGATTTATGACCGCGTCTGCAGCGAGTCGGTAAAAACCCTATAATTCTCCAAAATGTTTTCGATCAATGCAACCAATATAGTATTCTAAACAATGTTGCTTTAAACGGTTTTGATTATAATCCGATTTTAATGAAATAATTATACTGTTTCCAGATTGTGTTTGATAACACACGAAGCGTATGTCATCGATGTTGGCAGAGAGCTGAAAATGCCGTTAGACTACCTGGTGTTGTTCCGGAAGTGGAAGAAGCCAATGATCCTGATGAACAAAATGTTCACCAAGTTTTCGCTCCTGAATACAAAAGAGCACCTAGTACTCCTGGGCACTGTATCTTTTCCAACTGCGGTAATGATACACGACACCGAATACCAGAAGCTATAAAAGTTCACATGTTGTGCGAATACAAGTTGTATATCCCCGACGGTGCAAGAGTATGTAGAGAACACCTCGAAGGAAACAACTGGGATGAGCTGCCAGATTTTTGCAATACCACTAATTATTTTACTGGAGCCCAGTTTAGTGATGCTTGCGACATACTGCGAGCAACCATTGCACGTGGAGCGAGGTTCAATTTTAATGTAAGAGGTGCCATGTCTAATGAAGACATGCGTTTCTGGGTTGGACTTGATGGTGATCAATTCGATTCTATTTTGGAGCAAACTCCTTCACTCAGCGAAAGATGCAAAGATCCAAGAACTGCATTAGGTATATACCTGACAAAACTTCGTACAGGAGATTCAGATGAAAGGCTTGCGTCATTATTTAATATGTCCAGGAGAAAACTGGAACGATATTTGAACATTGCACGTGAATGTCTTACAAATGAATATGTAATACTTCACTTGGGGTTAGATCACATTGACAGAAGAAATCTTTTAGACAGAAACCTAGTCATTCCAAAAAACCTTTTTGGAAATGAAGAGAATACCAAACTAATTCTAATATGTGATGGAACATATGTCTACATCAATAAAAGTAGTAACTTCTTATTCCAGCGGCTGTCATATAGCCTCCACAAGTTTAGAAATCTTTTAAAGCCATTTTTGATTGTATCGTCAGATGGTTATATTATTGATGTTTTGGGGCCGTACGCTGCCACAAAAACTGACGCGCAAATAATGCAGGATATCATGAATGACGAAGAACACCCTTTACATTATTTGCTTCAACCAAATGACGTGTTCATTTTGGACCGTGGGTTCAGAGACAGCTTGGATGCAATCGAAGCCTGGGGTTATGAATATTACGTGCCACCAACAAAAGACCGTCGAGAATCCCAGCTCACTACGGAACAGGCAAACGAATCACGAGCCATTACAATGTGCCGATGGGTAGTGGAAGTTGTGAACGGCAGGTTTAAACGTAATGATAAACTGTTACGGCAATCATATTTTAATCGGGCACTGCCGCATATGTTCGAAAACTTTAGAATTGCTGCAGCGATTATAAATCACTTCCATGTACCGATAACAGATAATGAACATGCAGAAGAGTTCCTGAGTCATATACGAGAAACATTGGATTCACCGAATCTTCTATACACATATGTCGAGAGAAAGCGCCTGAATAGCCGAAGGGTTGATTTTCAACGGATGGAAGCCCACAATATTGAAAACTTCCCAAGGCTCACCCTAAATCAGATAATGATACTGGCTTTGGGTACATACCAGCTAAAACTGGCAAGATCATACTGCGCGGAGCATCTTAATAACGGTTTATACCTTATTGAGACATACAGAGAAAATCAACTGGATGACCTGCCAGATTATGGAATTAATGAAGAAGTGTGGCTTCTGCGTGGGCGCATTCAATCTAGACACGTCCGGGCAAGAACTTATTATTGTTACATTTTGATAAAAAGTAACCAAATCGAAGGCAGCAACAACATTGTTCAACACTACTGTACATGCTTGTCAGGACGGCGTACCATGGGTACATGCGCGCATATTATATCAATTATTTGGTATTTAGGACATGCAATTCATGAAGGCTTTATTGCACCGGCAGTGTTCCTAAATGATGTTATCGTGGACGAACTGTGAACAATCAAAATGTAATTGACTCTATTTTGTAAATGTAAAAAAAAATATTTGTATAATATATTAGTATGTAAGGTAAATAAGGTGTTTTTTTTTTGATCTAAGCAATGTAATCCCTTTATATTTCTGTAAATAATTATGGAATACTGTAATCTACAACGTCATTATTGTTATTTTCCCCAATAAACGATAATAATTGCAAAATATTTTTTTTTATTTGTTTAACTTTAGGTACCTATAACTCCGAACGGACAACTATTACAACTTAGCTGTCATAGTAACTATTGTTCCAATTGAAAAGACCTGTCCAGGGACATATAACTCATCGCTATTGGAGGGTTGTACCAATTTGCCCATTCTCCTTTATGAATTATTAACACTTTCACAGCCAGGCGTTTTAAATGCGGTTAGAACCAGTACGCCAGCGATTTTAGCCTTGTTTTGAAAAATCATAAAATTTTAAGTATAAAAGATAGCTATCTGTTTCTTAAAATATATGTAAGATTCATATTTATATGTATCAGAAATACAATGCTTATTTATTTGAATTTTTATTTATTACAAATTAATGAAAAAAACACAAAAATCGAAAAAAAAAATCCCGAAATCCGATAATCCCGAAAGCCGTGATCGGCGAATGAAATCAAAATCGCCATAACGTGACCCTAACGTGATTGTCTGAGAAAGTGTTAAAAAAATAATATTATTATCTAACCTGTATCCTGTTAAGAGTTTTGAACCCATCGAAGGCTGGCTGAACGTATTTCGGCAGCTTCTCTATGGGCACTAAAGTCTCGTCTTCTTCAAACGGCTTTGGTTTTAACGCGGGAACGTGGACTTCTTCGTAACCTTTGGGCAAAATCATAAAACATTAGAATCATAATGGTAACAAATCTCGATTGCAACTTTATACACTTTTTATATACGGACAAATTATGGTCGTTTTTTATTATTATTATTTTATTATAAGATGGGTTAACTCTTGACTTCAATCTTGACCATAAAGGTCAAAGATGAGGTCGACGATGGAGCGAGTCAACCCAGAAAATGCCTATAAAGGCACTGGTACTCCCACGCACCGACGGAACACAGCAAGCTGTTTGGCGTCGGACTTCGGTAGGAGGGTGGTCGCGAACCAGACGGCCCTTTACAGAGTCTACCACACCGCATGAGACCATAGGACGACACCTCAGATTCAGAAAAATATGAAGTGTCGTTGCCTGGGATGGATTACTAGGAGGCAGGTCTCATTTGTGTTTCCTTAGTCGCCTATTACGACACCCACGGAAAGAGATGGGGTGGTGTTATTTTCAACACTCGCGACCCGTGGTCCCACTGGCGATACCCACCGGTGGGTCCACGGGGATTTTTTTTTGCCCATAGACCCACCGACTGCAAAAGCGGCGGTGGTGGGTTCACGGGTAAAAAAATGTCCCCATGGACCCACCGGCATAGACTCCAGACTTTTTACTCCTGACGCACTGTCCCTGTTTTGTACTCCTGAAGTTTATTCTGGCCACTTGTAATAATCAAGAATACATTATAATCTTGTCATTCGAATATTGTTCGAATGTCATTCTGAGAATGTTATTGAATTTCAATTTGATTTTACATGCTAGCAATTAATGTCAACTCGAACCAGAGTATAAAAAATAAAAATAATTTACTGAAACTAAAAATAGCTTTTCTTCATAACGAAAGCTACGGATAAAAACTAAGACGTCACTTACTTTAAAATCTAGGGTTTCACTACTATTTCGTCATGTCATGGGGCTGGCCTCTCAACTTAGCATTTTCAATTTATCTTTTGATTGGCGTTAAGGTGTAACAGACAATAAGAAAATTGTATCCCTAATTACCAAAAGGGTGGCAAGCATCCCTAATTGACCCCCAAAAATGGTGAGGATTCCAGAGGAAACTACGCGAAGCTACTAGGTAATAATCAACAGTTACAGTATCTTCAGGAGAAACGAAAGAAAAAACAGTGACAGTGCGTCAAGAGTTTTTACTCTGGAGTCTATGGCGGTGGGTCATAGGAATCTTTATTTACCCGTGGACCCACCATCGCCACTTTTGCAGTCAGTGGGTCTATGGGCAAAAAAATCCCCGTGGACCCACCAGTGGGTAACGCCAGTGGGACCACGGGTCGCGGGTCATTTTCAACCGAACACCAAGCGGGGATCTGTTGAGAATAATTAGAAAATTCTATTCTAATTAAGAAGTTGTTAATATTACAAACTATAAGTTCAACGAATAGCATAGTTAAATGACTAATAAAATAGATTGGATGGGTAATGCAAAAGTTGTAGGGATAGTGTGTGTGTGTGAGTAATCTGTCTGTCTGTATTACCTTTCCTCTGTTTCCTAAAGGAGCCAGGCGGCAGCTGACACCGCTTGTTGGCCATGAAGTGCGACCCGTGCGCGAACACCAGCTCCTCCAGTGGGAGCACGCGGCGGCTGCCCCCCACCAGCCCGCCGCTCCCCCCGGCCCCGCTGGGGGGGACGGACTCGCTCGTGTCCATTGCTTCTGATTTTTGACGCTTTCTTGGAGCTGTGTCTGAGGTGGTTGCCATCTGAGACAATCAACATAATATATTAGTTTTTTTTTTGTCAGACTTCCTAAATAATTATTTTTAAATTAATATAGAAATGTTAATTTTTTTTTAGAAACATTTCCTAAAATACTAGTAGCAGGAATCTCTCTTTTTATAAAACAACTAGCATCCTGCTCGGGACCTCGTTCCCGTGGGAATTCGGGAAAATTATGTAGCCTATGTTACTCAGGGATAATGTAGCATCCTAATGGTGAAAGAATTTTTTAAATCGGCCCAGTACTTTTTGAGCCTATTCATTACAAACATACAAACATACAAAAATAGGTACAAATCTTTCCTCTTTATAATATTAGTATAGATAACTCCCCCGCTGCGTCTGTGTCTGAATTAAAGCTTTTTCTTGAATCACTACATCCATTTCTGAAAACCATATGAAAATCTGTTCAGTAGTTTTTGAGTTTATCGCGTTTAGAAGACAGATAGAAACGGCGAGGGACTTCGTTCCCGTGAGAATTCGGGAAAATCATGTACCCTATGTCCATCTCGGATAATGTAGGATTCTAATGGTGAAATAATTTTTCAAATCGGTTCAGCAGTTTCGGAGCCTATTCGATGCAAACAAACAAACAATCAAATCTTTCCACTTTATAATATGTATAGATATAGATATGAAGTATGATTATGTCGACTACACCGCCATCTTTCCAGCGCGTATATGATATTAGTAATTTATGTTTGGATGTTTGTTACTCTTTCACGCTCAAACGACTGGACCAATTTGGATAAAATTTGGTGTGCAGGTAGCTAACACCCTGGACTAACACATAGGTTACATAATTTTCCACGAAGTCCCAGGCGGAAAGCTAGTAATGTATAAATTTTCTGGACTGGTAGTGAAAGAAAAACTTAGAATGTGCCCGCTACCTACTCTTCCCAGGTATAAGTAAAAGTCTGTAAGAGGGATGCGAGGGTTTTGCTGTATAATGGGCGAAAGGCTGACCACCTCTCACCATTATACATCATGTATCATCTGGTAACCTGTGGTGATCGTGGTGACCTGTGGTGTGGTGTGGTAAAAAAATTGTATGTATGTAAAAAAATTTCACCTTATTTTTATGTTTGTCTTATGACCCATAACCTCAGGCAATTAAGTCCCGGACTTATTATTATTATTTAACTCTTTATTTGCACACATATAAATAAAAACAGACAAAAACTAACAAAAACAAGAAAGTGTACAGAAGGGCGGCCTTATTGCTAAAAAGCAATCTCTTCCAGGACCCTTAGGGTAGAGGAGAAATAATAAGAAGGTAAAACAGAAGCGGGTGGTGCAAATATTAATGATTAAAATAAATTAAAATAAAATAAAAACTTAGTACCTATTTAAAATACGTCGAAATACAAATTAAATATACAATAGTGGCCATATAATTAAGAACGATTTAATGTTCTAGAAAATATTTATCTTAACCACATCATATCTAGTTATGTGTTCCATCTTACAAGTAACTAGCTATGCTATGAAATAGCCACATGAATAGAGCAAAAGGTGTTAGGAATATAAAATATAACCTCTACCATTTTTTTAATAAATTTAGTTTATTAAACACAGTAACAAAAAACAAATAGTAAATAATCTGGACAAATAATTAAGAACGATTTATAAAACTGCTTGAGAGTTTTTCCATAACAAACTTAGATAATTTAAATCACATTAAATGAAAGTGCGTAAGAAAAACAAACAATTTATAAAATTTTAAACTAAATTTAATAGCTGGTAGCATGACCACGGCTTTTAATTACGGCTTTACACCGGCGAGGCATTGACTCTATCAATTTTTGACATTTGGCAACAGAGATATCGTTCCATTCTTCTAAAAAAGCAGCAAATAACTCTCTTAAGTTGCCACATTGTCGATTTGAAACTTTTTTCTTGACATCACACCAAAGATGCTCTATTGGGTTGAGATCCGGGCTGTTAGCTGGCCAATCTAACACCGAAACTGATTGCGCCCTGAGAAATTCCTTAACGGTGCGTGCAGTATGCTTGGGATCATTGTCGTGCTGAAATGTCCAAATAACAGGAAGCACGTCTTCAGCATAAGGTAACATTGTTTCTTCCAGTATATTTTTGTATTGATATTGATCCATGTTTCCCTCTATCAACTTAACAGGTCCAACCCCATGTCCAGAAAAACACCCCCAAATTTTCACATTTCCCCCACCATGCTTTAATGTCACTTTTGTGTACTTAGGGTCGAATGCTTTGTTCGGAGGGCGTCGTACGTATCGTTTACCATCCGAACATACCCTGTTTATTTTTGTCTCATCAGAAAAAAGTACATTTTTCCACTGACTTACTGTCCAGTTTTCATACTTTCTTGCGAATGCAAGCCGGGCTTGCCTATGGCACTGTTTCAACATAGGCACCTTCCTGGCTATCCTTCCGTGCAACTTTTCTTCTACCAAACGCCTTCGAATAGTACGTGCTGAGATTGCTAAAGGGTTGTTTTCACCAAAATATTCTTTTCTTAGGTCATTCGAGCCTTTAAAAGGGTTTTGTTTTGCCAAGCGAATGATATTTCGATCGTCTCGACAAGAGGACTTACGTTGTTTAGGTGCACGTATAACATTTGAAGTTGTTTGATAAGTAGCAAAATGCTTCACAGCGTGAAAAACCATAGTTTTGGAGCATTGCAGATGGTCGGCTATCTTTTTATACGACCAATTCTTTTGACGAAGTTTTATTATCACTTCCCTTGTAGATTCATCACAACTTTTATTTTTTCCCATTGTTTTAATACAAAACAATCACTTTTAAAACTTTTATAGAATTAAATGGCGCCAAATTGATACAAACAGTGACCTACGACCATAGAGCCACGAAGTGTTCTCTATTTAAATTTGAATAAAAAATAAAATTTTCAGCGTTCTTAATTATGTGACCAGCCAGTAAGGAGTAATACTAGGTTCGGATCGAATGCATAAAGTTTATCTATTTAGTTTTTGGCTAATCATGTGTACCAACGAATTAACCATTAGTATGGCAAAGTTTTGTGATACCGAGAGAAATACAAAAAAATACATGGAACTAAATAAACTCAGTAGTTTGAAAAAATCTTCCCTTTAAATAAGCGTTCTTAATTATATGACCACCACTGTAAGTATATAAAAAAATATAAGTATATACTTACCTATAACAATAAATATATATCACATATATATACATACACCTTCCCCATTGCCTTAGTATGACAATAATTTAAAGTTACGAAAAAAAAATTTTTGATCTCCCATACAAAATGCGCTATATGGTGACGAAGTTTGTATGGGAACTCAAAATTTCTCTTTCGTATTTTGACCTATGTTCCTTGGGAAAGTTTTTCGGTTTCTGATTAACCACCCGAGAGGTTGAAAGAGAGATACCTAAAGCCCTGTATATTTTATCTCACCTCATCATCTCCCTTCCCGCTATCGAGCTGCTGCAATATCTTCTGTAGATGTGGCTGGCGGGACATCTCTTCGCGAATCGACTGCCGCTCCTGGTCCGACTGGGCTGAGGCCAGCTTGATGCAGTATAGGACTGGAATGGAGGAATTATTTTATTTTAGCACGAATATATTCCTAGATACGCCAATCAAATACACACACCGGCACATTTAGCGGAACAACTTCTGTTTGCCTAAAATCTCTTATGTAGTCAATAGAAAAAAAAAAACTCTTTAAACTTTTCATACGAAGTTGTATGAAAAGGTTTTTGCAATGTTATCTTTTGGCCTTGCGGCACATTCTTGAAAACTTCTTGTATGTTTTATATTTGATTTTAACAGACAAACATTTTGGCCTAAACTAAGCTAAATTTTAATAACAGCATCAATTAAAAATCTCAATTTATAAACTCTAAAGTCGACTTAATTGTATGAAAAACATAAGTTCTTCCGCTTAATTTGCCGGTGTGTGTATAAGTAAAAGTACTTACTCGTATACCGGTATTTATTTAGTACTTTGACGAAGTCGAAGCAATCGTACCCAAGTAGCAACACTAGTCGATTCTCCAGGTCTCGGTCGTCTGCCGCATCCGTTAGTGCTCTGCATAAGATAAAATAATATTGATATAGGACAGGGTGACTTAAAAACTACAACATAAAACTATGACTGAGTCTAGTTTTGTAATTATATCATCCAGGTATAACTTAACAATGTATAACTTAGATGGTAATGTTATAGGTTTTAGTGGAAACTTTGTTGGCTTCTGTCTGTGATAATTAGCTCTTTGGCCGGTAAATCTATTAAATGCTGTATGTCTCCCAATTTGTTAAAAATAAAATAAAAATAAACTGATGAGCGAGACATTAAGGGGAGAGAGTCTTGCAAATATGAATAAATGAATGATCTTTATTGCAGTAAATGTGGTTTTACAGATGTTTCATGTAGAAAAAAAAATGTACGTTGAACACATTTAGTCATAAAGGTGACATGCAAATAGAGCAAAATATATATTACTAGCTGATGCCCGCAACTTCGTTTGCGTGTTAATTTTTTTGTACAGAGTACACAGATTGAAAACATCTATCTTACGTGATTTAGATTTTTACATATAAAGTTTTTTTCCGCTAACTCCCGTTCCCGTGGGAATTTTGCAATATCCTGTTGCAACTAAGCTTTAAGTTTACTAAGGTACCTGCATACCAAATTTCAAGCGTCTAACTTAAGCGGTTTAGATTTTTCATACAAAAGGATTATCCCGCTAATTCCCGTTCCCGTGGGAATTTCGGGAATTCCTTTCTTAGTGCACCTCTACGGTACCTAAGCTATATCCCTTCCAAATTTCAAGTGCCTACGTTTAGCCGTTTAGGCTGTGCGTTGATATGTCAGTCAGTCAGTCAGTCAGTCAGTTTCTCCTTTTATATATTTAGATTTAAATAAGTACTACGATTTAGTTTTCATAAAAGTCATATCAATTAAAAGAGCAAATAATTACATTCAAACTTTAAAATTTCATTATGTCAACTTTAACATGCGCATAATCAATAAATTCCAATTAATTACATAATATTTTAATGTTTTCCAAAATATTCGTCTAGAGTATAAAAACAATGATCCATTAACTAACACCTAAACCTTTCATTAAAAAGTGTTTGTGGTAACTGTTTCATGTCGAAAGGAAGGTGATTGTATATTTTTGCAGACATGTAGTGGCAATTCCTTTGCCTGAGTACACTTTTGCACACTGGCAGTGACAGAAGAGTGGGATCTCTAGGCCGTAACCGAGGGTTGGTATTAGGTTTTGTGTAAAAAGTAGGATGTGCCCTGACAAAACCGCAGACCTCGAATATGTACATTTTTTATTATTATTATAAGATGCGTTAACTCTTGACCTCAATCTTGACCATAAGGTCAAAGATGAGGTCGACGATGGAGCGAGTTAACCCAGAAAATGCCTATAAAGGCACTGGTACTCCCACGCACCGACGGAACACAGCAAGCTGTTTGGCGTCGGACTTCGGTAGGAGGGTGGTCGCGAACCAGACGGCCCTTTACAGAGCCTACCACACCGCATGAGACCATAGGACGACACCTCAGATTCAGAAAAAAATGAAGTGTCGTTGCCTGGGATGGATTACTAGGAGGCAGGTCTCATTTGTGTTTCCTTAGTCGCCTCTTACGACACCCACGGAAAGACATGGGGTGGTGTTATTCTCAACCGATCACCACACGGTATAAAAACATGCAAATCAAAGGTAAAATGTTAAGCTTTTTAAACCACGGTCTGCAGGATTCCCGTGGTCCGATTCCACAAATTGCCCTAACACACTTTTTTTGTGCAATCTGTGCATTGAGTATCTCAACCGAGTTTAACCTATAGCGGTTAAACCATCAGAAGGCTGGAGCAACGGACGAACCGTGTAAAGACCAAACCAAAGCCGGTTTAACTATAACGACGGAACCGACGGCGGTGTAACCGTGTGCAGGCCGAACCAATGACGGTATATAACCATCTAAAGACCGAACAATACATAGACCGAACGAACCGATTGCGGTATAAAACCATGTACAGGCCGAACCAATGACGGTATAACCATCTAAAGACCGAACAATACATAGAACGAACGAACCTATTGCGGTATAAAACCACTTCAAGACCTTACCAATGGTTCAACTCAATTGGTTTGGTCTTTAAATGTTCGTCGTGACTGACAATCGTGATTGACAGCGTTGTAGCAGAATATCAGTGTTTTGTCGAAAGGCAAAACATATGCTGAGCTACGATCATTTTGTGGCACTGTGGCACACATATAGAATAAATAAATAAATAAACGCTACACACTCAAAGGCCCACACTAAGGTTTTCCCTTGTGTGGTGGGTCCCTTGGAAAACACATAAACACAAACACCCATGACCCGAGAACAAACATCTGCTTTTTACACAAATGTTTGCCCCGACTGGGGATCGAACCCAGGACCCGCCGATCAAGAGGCAGCGTCACTACCACTCGACCAAACCGGCCGTGATAAGTCATAATTATTATTAATCTTTTTTGTATCTTTATTGTTTTGCTTCTCTTTTATTCTGGTATGTGTTGACTTTTTCAATAATGTGTGTGTTTAAGTGTTACAAATAAATATTTTATCTATCTTTTTATCTATTGTAGTTTAAACATCTAAGAACCAAACAACGTTTTAACCATTTAAAGACCGAAAGGCGAATTAATCATCTACAGACTGAAGCATCTCAACACCGAACGGCCATTTAACCGTTCAAAAACCGAACGGAGGTTTAAACATTTAAAGACCAAACCAATAGCGGTATATCCATCTAAATACCGAAACATCTAAAGACCGAAACATCTCAACACCGAACGGCCATTTAACCGTTCAAAAACCGAACGGAGGTTTAAACATTTAAAGACCAAACCAATAGCGGTATATCCATCTAAATACCGAAACATCTAAAGAGCGAAACATCTCAACACCGAACGGCCATTTAACCGTTCAAAAACCGAACGGAGGTTTAAACATTTAAAGACCAAACCAATAGCGGTATATCCATCTAAATACCGAAACATCTAAAGACCGAAACATCTCAACACCGAACGGCCATTTTCAAAAACCGAACGGAGGTTTAAACATTTAAAGACCAAACCAATAGCGGTATATCCATCTAAATACCTAAACATCTAAAGACCGAAACATCTCAACACCGAACGGCTATTTACCCGTTCAAAAACCGAACGGAAGTTTAAACATTTAAAGACCAAACCAATAGCGGTATATCCATCTAAATACCGAAACATCTAAAGACCGAAACATCTCAACACTGAACGGCCATTTAACCGTTCAATAACCGAACGGAGGTTTAAACATTTAAAAACCAAACCAATAGCGGTATATACATCTAAATACCGAAACATCTAAAGACCGAAACATCTCAACACCGAACGGCCATTTAACCGTTCAAAAACCGAACGGAGGTTTAAACATTTAAAGACCAAACCAATAGCGGTATATCCATCTAAATACCTAAACATCTAAAGACCGAAACATCTCAACACCGAACGGCCATTTAACCGTTCAAAAACCGAACGGAGGTTTAAACATTTAAAGACCAAACCAATAGCGGTATATCCATCTAAATACCGAAACATCTAAAGACCGAAACATCTCAACACCGAACGGCCATTTAACCGTTCAAAAACCGAACGGAGGCTTAAACATTTAAAGACCAAACCAATAGCGGTATATCCATCTAAATACCTAAACATCTAAAGACCGAAACATCTCAACACCGAACGGCAATTTAACCGTTCAAAAACCGAAAGGTTTGAACATTGAAAGACCAAACCAATAGCGGTATATCCATCTAAATACCTAAACATCTAAAGACCGAAACATCTCAACACCGAACGGCCATTTAACCGTTCAAAAACCGAAAGGTTTGAACATTGAAAGACCAAACCAATAGCGGTATATCCATCTAAATACCTAAACATCTAAAGACCGAAACATCTCAACACCGAACGGCAATTTAACCGTTCAAAAACCGAACGGAGGTTTAAACATTTAAAGACCAAACCAATAGCGGTATATCCATTTTAAAGACCAAACCAATAGCGGTATATCCATCTAAATACCTAAACATCTAAAGACCGAAACATCTCAAGACCGAACGGCCATTTAACCGTTCAAAAACCGAACGGAGGTTTAAACATTTAAAGACCAAACCAATAGCGGTATATCCATCTAAATACCTAAACATCTAAGACCAAAACATCTCAACACCGAACGGCCATTTAACCGTTCAAAAACCGAACGGAGGTTTAAACATTTAAAGACCAAACCAATAGCGGTATATCCATCTAAATACCGAAACATCTAAAGACCGAAACATCTCAACACCGAACGGCCATTTAACCGTTCAATAACCGAACGGAGGTTTAAACATTTAAAGACCAAACCAATAGCGGTATATCCATTTAAATACCGAAACATCTAAAGACCGAAACATCTTAACACCGAACGGCCATTTAACCGTTCAAAAACCGAACGGAGGTTTAAACATTTAAAGACCAAACCAATAGCGGTATATCCATCTAAATACCTAAACATCTAAAGACCGAAACATCTCAAGACCGAACGGCCATTTAACCGTTCAAAAACCGAACGGAGGTTTAAACATTTAAAGACCAAACCAATAGCGGTATATCCATCTAAATACCGAAACATCTAAAGACCGAAACATCTCAACACCGAACGGCCATTTAACCGTTCAAAAACCGAACGGAGGTTTAAACATTTAAAGACCAAACCAATAGCGGTATATCCATCTAAATACCTAAACATCTAAAGACCGAAACATCTCAACACCGAACGGCAATTTAACCGTTCAAAAACCGAACGGAGGTTTAAACATTTAAAGACCAAACCAATAGCGGTATATCCATCTAAATACCTAAACATCTAAAGACCGAAACATCTCAACACCGAACGGCAATTTAACCGTTCAAAAACCGAACGGAGGTTTAAACATTTAAAGACCAAACCAATAGCGGTATATCCATCTAAATACCTAAACATCTAAAGACCGAAACATCTCAACACCGAACGGCCATTTAACCGTTCAAAAACCGAACGGAGGTTTAAACATTTAAAGACCAAACCAATAGCGGTATATCCATCTAAAGACCATTCTAAAACATCCGTTAAACTATTCTAAAACTTCACGGCCGTTTAACCATTTTAAAACCATACGGCGTTTTAACCATCTAAAGCAGGATTTCTCAAACTTTTGTCTTCACGAACCCCTGCTAAAGTTTCCAGATGACAGCGAACCCCTTGACTAACCAATTAATTCTTTATTTTTTTAAATTCTTTATTAAATCGGGCCCCCCCCCCCTCCCCTATAGAAAATAATTAAGTTGACTGTTGAAGAAAACAAGGTTTTTATTTCAAGAAAAGGTAACAAATACAGTGTCAAAAGAAATATCTTTTTAATATTAATGTGACGGGTGGGCTTGTTTCTTGTCGCAAATTGAGGCAATTTTAGGAGTAATTTAGGACAATTTTAACCTTAAACCTTAATTAACCTTAATTGCCGCGAACCCCCTACCGACGAATGGGAACCCCTAGGGGTTCGCGCACCCCACTTTGAGAAACCCTGATCTAAAGACCAAAACATCGTAATGAGTAGATACAAGGGACAATAATCCCAGTTGACTTACTTGAGCACTTCACTGGCTTTGGCCTGCGACAGCATCGCGTCCGGGAAGTGCCGCGACAGCCGCCGCTGCAGCCAGTACGCGTCGATGTCCATCGGGTGCAAGGCGGAGTCGCGGCGCCGCCGAGACAGCTGCTCTTCTGACAGCTGACAAATAACAACAACACTTAGCCCAGTGGCGCTAGCTGATCTCAACCAATCAGTGAGACCAATATTTCTAACTATACTGGGTGAAAACAAACCTTCTAGCTATATTCAAAATCCTGAACCAGTATCACTCAAAGAACACATATAAGAAAAGAAAATTTTTTTTTAATATTTTTTCAATGGGAATAGCTCATTTTTTGCCTAAACGTAGACATTACTCCTACACCAGGCACGCGAGGGGTGCGGGTAGCGCGAGGGGGGTGTGCCCTAGTGGTGTCTACGTTTAGGAGGGAGCCCCCTCCCTCCAAAAAAAAAAAAAAAAATAATAAAAAGTGATCAGTAAGTATTTTCAATAAAGCTAGGAGGTTCTTTTTCAACCTGTATATTTAATTTCAAAAAACCCAAATATCAAACAAAAAACGGCAATTTCATAGGTATTACCTATGAAAAGTATTACCTATGAAATTGCCGTTTTTCATACAACAATTTTGGGAAATTGAACTTTTCTTACTAACGTTTTTGGATTTTTCTGGGGAATACGAAATCCAAAAATAAAATTTTGTGAAGGTTTGGACAACATTAAGTTAATTTTCATCATACTTAATTTATTGAAAGTTGTAACTGTAATAAAGGCACAGCAAAAATAAGCAATGAAAAAGGCAACAGATGAAACGAGCTATATTCGAGCTTCGCTTTCAGTATAAATTAATTAATTTTACTCAAAATTTTACTCAATTTTCATAGGTAAAGACCTATTATTTATCAAAAAACTACAGCAGATATGAGTGAGTATGACTTACATTAGCATGTATAGCGGCGCGCCTCCCCTCCCCGTCGCTGTCTTCCTCCCCGCTGCTCTCTTTGTCCTTTTCATTATCACTGCCTTCACCATCTTCCTTCTCTTCTTCACGCACCTATTCATAAGAAACACGCTGATTATAAACATATCGAGGAAGTTTATTTTAAGAAAAATGTTGAGTTGCGTAGGTTTTAAATATAACATAACATTTAGAATGTGAATATTTTTAGAAATTTATAATTTTTATTTAATAATCTTGATTTATACAGGGTTTTAGGTAAATTTCTTTCAACCTCTCGGGTGGTTAATCAGTCCATGAAACTGAACAACTTTCCCAAGGAACATAGATCAAAATACGAAAAAAAAAATTGAGTTCCCATACAAACTTCATCAGCATATAGCACATTTTGTATGGGAGATCAAAATATATATTTTTTTTGTATTTTGACCTATGTTCCTTGGGAAAGTTGTTCAGTTTCAAGGACTGATTAACCACCCGAGAGGATGAAAGAGATTTACCTAAAGCCCTGTATAATGACATTCGCATGCTGATTTTAAATAACAAACCATGACTGTAATTTTTTTATGACATCTATTTAGACCGTGTTTTAAGCGAATAAGATTTGATCCATGACTGTAAATTTTTTTATGACATCTATTTATACCGTGTTTTAAGCGAATAAATGATTTGATCCATGACTATAATTTTTTTTATGACATCTATTTATACCGTGTTTTAAGCGAATAAATGATTTGATTTGATTATTTTACTTAACGAAACGTTATTTTACTTAACTTACCTATGAACTTAGGCGTATACAGGAGGGGGGGGGGGGGGCGTGCCCATCCAAGTATGGTCTAGAGCCCACCCCAGGATGTTAGGGTACCGATTCGAAATTATATAATGGACGCAAAAGTACCGATCGCATCACACAAAACAATTTAAAAAATCAAAATCAAAGAGAAAAGATTTGAATTTTTGTATGTAACGAATAAACTCAAACTGAACCGAACCGATTTCATCAATTATTTCACCATTAGGATGCTACATTATCCCTGGAGTAATATAGGCTATATAATTTTCCCGAATTCCCACGGGAACGAAGTCCAGAGCGAGATGCTAGTATGCTAGAACCTTCCATAAAATTACTTGTGAGTACACAGCGTATTAAGCTAGAGTACATTTAATTTTGGCCAGCACCCCGGGCCCGGGGCCCCCCCCCTGAAAAATAACCCTAGATACGTCAAGTTCGTTACAACCACTGCTGCTCTGTCTACTGTAAAGGTTCTATTACCTCTTACTTTAACCCTTTTAGCGCTAAGTGTTTTCGTCAAAAACGCCCACCACACGCCACGACATCAAAAAATTTTAAAAAAAAAATTAATGTCGTGGCGTGGCGTGGCGTGGCTTCTTATAGATAAGGCGTACTACAAAATTGATGAGTTTATTTGTGACAAGTTTTAATATTTTAATTATTTGACATTTTACATTGCTTTGACATTTAATTGATTGACATTTTAAATTTTTATTTTATTTGGTAACTTGTTTTATTTTCCATTAATTTCTTTCTTTTGACATGTTATTTATTAATTTTTGTTTTGACATTTTATTTTATTTTATGCTTTTTTTGTGTTTTGACATTTAATTTTACTGTACTTATAATTTTTAACTGTTCACTAATTTTTAATTATTTAGACCCATTATTGTTTAGAAATATTTGCATGCCAGGCAGTGGCCGAATATGACAGAACCACACTTTAAAATAAGCCCATCTTTGTACTCATATTCAGCAAATAAATGATTTGATTTGATTTGATTTGATTATGGCGAACGCTTGGTAAACGATATTAAAGTTTAAAAAAAAAAAAATCTGATATATCACGCTGGCGATGGCGGCGAGGGCACGAAACTTAAACGTCTGATGTATCAGACTTTAGCGGTGAAAAGGTTAACCATCCACTTTGAATGCCATTCTGTAATCAAAATCTCTAATAAATACCATTTTTTTTTTTACCAGCCCATATACGACCGAGGGGCACTTATAAAAGTGATAAATTGCCTTTTCTTGGTCTCATCCTGGTAAAGCCCTCAGAGCTACGCTATACTACCCCGTTGGGATTATGGGCGTGATCGTATGTATGTATGCGTGACTCACCTCTCCGAAAGCGTCTTCATCGTCCTCTTCCGAAGACTCCTCAAACTGGACATTGATTCCGTAAGTCTCATCTATTTCAGTGTTACCGTCCGTCGTTGTACTTATGTTGAAGTCTGTTATCTTCTTACCTATAGAGAAGGGATTTTACTTTAGTGTTTTTTAACTGTTAAGTATGTTTATAGTTCATATTATACATAAGCGACGTGGCACGGCAACGCGGCGAGCAAAGCAACGTCAAATGAATCTTAATAGCTACGGAGCAGAGTTCGAAATTATCAAGATAACTACGCTTCTTGATAATTATCAGATATTTATCACCAGTGTAAGAAATTCATTTGTTATATTGGTTCATAACAAATTGTAACAAAACATTATTAAAGTGAGTGTGGCTGTATGGATATTTGTTACTCTTTCACACAAAAACTACTGAATGGATTTTAATGAAACTTAACAATAATATAGCTTATGAATCAGAATAACACATAGGTAACAAAATTTTCGGAAAGAGCGAAGTCCCGGGCAGAAAGCTAGTCGTAAATAAATTAACTTAGATTGACCAAAGAAGGTAAAGGAATATCTTCATCCGATGATAAATTCCATTGGCTTTGTTGCTTGTTATTATCAATCGATAATTATCCATATGTTACTATCACGATAATTATCAGTGATAATTATCCTTTCGAACCCTGCTACGGAGCAAAGGTTTTTTCGTCGAAAATAGAAGCACGAAGAGACATCCGTCGCCGAACGAAAAACACCTTTGCTTCATAGTTTTTAAGACTCACTTTACGTTACTTTGATCGCCGCATCGCCGCGCCACGTCGCTTGTGTATAAACGTAGAAATCGGTGAACATACATAACAAAAAAAAGAAACATACAATCGAACATAGAACCTCCTCCTTTTTTGAAAGTGTTTAGTAAAAGCTTGTTTTTAAAAATGATTAATTAAAAATTAACTACATTTTTCAGCTATATTTATATTTGCTTTTGGGATCAGACTTAAAATCAAGTCTAGATTCTTTCATTTATTTTCTGTCATCAGATTGGAAGTCTGATGATAGAAATAAATTATACGCACGCGATTAATGACATTCGGACTATAAAAATAATTTGTGGATATAACAAGTTTGCCCATTTTGGCTGGGTGTTTAAAATGACTAACAAAAACAATAGGTATGATGTCTCACCTAAATTGACTAGCAGGGCGAATCTCTCATCGGGAATAGGACCGAGCAGTAGTTCTATCTCTTTCTTCTTCTCTGGATCCTTTAGTTTGTCATTCTTGAGGACCACCAGTACCTTAAAACAAAAAACTAAATTAATTGAACACAGTATTACAGAACTCGACTCTGATTTATACTTTAGTAGCAGTCGTCTTTGTCGTTTTGATAGTAAGAGAAAGGGACAATCAATACTTAAGTATAGATCAAGACTTGAAGACTTGAGTCTCCTTCTATAAATACACTTTGACTAAGACACTTTGGCGACACCAGAAGACATTTGACTAATAGGACAAAGGCGCCTAAGACATCTGAGTGGCGCCAAAGTAGCTTTTATAGGTGCCTCCGACACTTGAGTGGCGCCTGAGACATTTAAGTGGCGCCTGAGACATTTAAGTGGCACCTGAGACACTTGAGTAGCGCCTAAGATACTTAAGTAGCGCCTAGAATACTTGAGTGGCGCCTAAGATACTTAATTATCGCCTAGAATATTTAAGTGGCGCCTAAGACATTTGAGTGGCATCTGAGACACTTGAGTAGCGCCTAAGACACTTCAGTGGCGCCTAAGACACTTAATTAGCGCGTAAGAGACTAAAGTTCCGCCTAAGAAACTTGACAGGCGCCTAAAAAACTTTAATAGCGCTTAAAAAATGTGAGTGGCGCCACCTAAGACTTGGGTAGCGCCGTAACTCACACATATAAAAGGCGTAGGAAATTATTTCATCAGCAGATATATTTACACTTCATAACATACTAAACTGAATCAGTAACATCTCACCTCATCACAAGCACCGCACAATATATCCCTCGGCTGGTCTCCAAGGGCGCTCTGCATGAACGACAGCAGCAATTCATACGCGTGCCTCGTGTGCTGCGCTCGAGGTCTGTACACTACGCCGGGAGTGTCATCGGCCCATGCCACACGGGATGACTTGGACTTTGTCAGCTCGTAGGTCGCTTCGTCGCGTTTTTGACGTCTGTGGAAGGATTTTAAGTTAATTGTAATTTTATTTAGAGTTATTCATTGTCATTAGTTGATAGTTGATAAGGGCTCCCGTTTCCGCATTTAGGCTCTAAGATGGCCCTTTATGCGTGTGGGTCGGCGGCTACTCCAGCCACCTCAGCTCCGACCAGAAGCTCGGAATCCTCCTGGGGAATTCACAGGCTTCACCAAGCGACCTAATTTCTGGTAGGATTTTTGCCCGTTGGTCCGCCACTCCCACGCATTCCAGGATTACGTGGGCGACTGTTTCGTCAGCCAGACAGCCCCTGCATAGGGGACTGTCGGTGACGTTTAGAACAAATAGGTGCCTATTTAAAGCACAGTGGCCCGTGAGGGTGCCCACCATTATTCGTAAGTTTGTTCTGTTTAGGCCCAGCAGTCTTCGCGTCATGCGCAGGGTAGGTCCGATTAGGGCCTCCTTTGACTGCCGACAGGTGGTTATACCGTCCCATCTGTCGATGTGTTGTGAACGGGTACGATCGCGAATCCAAGAACGAAATTGGCTAAAGGGGATTGGGATAATTGGCACAGGGCTATTCGTTGTCTAATAATGTAATTAAAAACATATGAAACATCAAAAAAACAAACAACCTTTTATCAAAAACTCTTTTTTTGGGGGTGTGGCCCTCCATAGTGCTCCAAAATCGTCACCCTCACTCTAACCTGCTAGGGCACCCTGCTGATCAATGGACAAAGCTGACGTACTACAACCCGTAAAGGGCACCTCTACTTAATATTGTTGACTTCACCATTCTAAGGTTTAATTTTTATTAAAATACTCAGACATTAGCAAAATCACGAACATGTGGACGCCAGTTTTCAAAGAGTTGAATTGACTGTCTATTTTTCTTTTATCAGCTCATATACATCGTAGTTTTGTTGCGCAGGTAAGTGTAGTGTAGTGTAGTGTGTCTGTCAAATATAATTATACAGGGAATATAGTTTAAGAAACGAGGATAGACAATTCAACGGCCGGTTTGGTCAATAGGTAGCAGCGCTGCCTCTTGATCAACGGGCCCTGGGTTCGATTCCCAGTCAGGGCAAATATTTGTGTAAAAAGCAGATGTTTGTTCTTGGGTCATGGGTGTTTGTGTTTGTCTTCATGTGTGTTCCGAGAGACTCACGACACAAGGAAAAATCTTAATGTGGGCCTTTGAGTGTGTAGCATTTATTTATTTATTTAATTAACTTCTTTATCGCATGTCGGTTTTTACTGAACTTAAATTTAAATACACAGTGCTATTATGTGACACCCCATCCTTCCATCTATACACTCACGCGTATAATCCCAATCGGGGTAGGCAGAACGTCATGTAGGCCTTAAACTACTTGACGCCAGATTTGATACTCATTTTGAAATGGCAAGGTGTTCAGCCTTTCGCCCATCCTACAGTCAGGGTTCGAAAGAATAATTATCATTGATAATTATCATGATAATTATCATGATAATTATCATTGATAATTATCATGATAATTATCATAATAATTAACGTGATAATAACATATGGATAATTATCGATTGATAATAACAAGCAACAAAGCCAATGGAAATAGAATCATCATCGGATGAAGATATTCCTTTGGCTCCTTTGGTCAATCTAAGTTAATTTTTTTTTATATTTTATGATTTCACTATAGTATTAGAGATACTTTTTGTAATGTAATGTGATACGCGAAGGCCGGCCTCAAGGTTCTGACAGAATACCAGCGTCGTAGCTGTGCTGCGAGATATGCTGAGTCAGAACCTTTTTGCCAACACGGTACATTTCAAACTATAAATAGTTGTGCACTTAGAAATAAGGAAATTATATGTAACAAATTAATTTGTTGTGTTCTGGATTGGTAAATAAATGGGATTTCATTTCACGACTAGCTTTCTGCCCGGGACTTCGCTCTTTCCGAAAATTTTGTTACCTGTGTGTTATTCTGATGCATAAGCTATATTATTGTTAAGTTTCATTAAAATCCATTCAGTAGTTTTTGTGTGAAAGAGTAACAAATATCCATACAGCCACACTCACTTTAATAATGTTTTGTTACAATTTGTTATGAACCAGTATAAAAAATGAATTTCTTACACTGGTGATAATTATCAAGAAGCGTAATTATCTTGATAATTTCGAACCCTGCCTACAGTGTACCTGGGAGTTAGCAGCTAGCGCCCATGATGCAGCAAAACCCTCACTTCCCTCTTACGGGCTTCTTCAGTGTACCTGGGAGTTGGCAGCTAGCATATACTGAGTTTTTCTTTTACTCAAAGTCCAGCACGGAAGTTAAGCTAGTTACAAATAATTTTAACTAAAAAAAGTATTATACAAAAATTTCTTTTGTAGACTCACTTGGCCTTCCTCTCCTCAGCTTTATCGGGCTTTGTTCTTTGGGCCCGGTCGCCCATACGGGTCCCGCCAAGCTTGCCCGACAAAGACAGAACCTCTCCAGTAGCTTCATCACGACCACGGCGCTCGATGAGCCTTACATCCGCTTGTAGCACAAGATTTGAGTTCTAGAGAAAATTTACAACTAATATTATTTGATACTATAGAAATATGGTATAGAGGTGCACTTTGGTACTGTTTTTTTACAAAGCAACCCCCAAAGTGGACTCTAACGTAAGGTAATATGGTTCCAAAAAGTAAATTCCAATTTTATAATGAAAATGTATAATGATTGTCAATTTTACTGGTTTCTCGGTCAGAGGGTCATGTTAGGGGCGTCCTTAAAGAGGAAAATGCATGAAAGGCTCGAAAACTAGTTAGAAAGTGTTAAAAATAACTTAAACGTAATTCAAGTAACATAACATTAAAAGATGAAAAGAAATACTAGCCCCAATCGATAAGAAACTGAGAATGCAATTAGATATTGATTAGACAGACTTTTGTGGATAAACTTAACGCAAAAACGAATGAAACAATTGCACAACACCACGAAATCTGAAGCAGTTTTATCAAAAGGACACTTACAGCTTTGTACTCGTACTGCAACTGCCTGGCAGCCGCGTCCGCCATCCTGGTGAACTAATTTAGGTCCGGGTCACTTTTTAGCTAATGATTATCATTCACTTGAGGAAAAATAATAGTTATTTTGAAATACGCACACAAAACAAACATGCGAGGTTATGCCGCCGCAGCCATTTTGTTACAAACGTCAAATGGTGACATTGGTGACTGTGGTACCATCGTTACCATTTGTGGCTCAAAATTCAATAACCTTTTGCATTACAGATTCACTTTGAAAATTAATTTCAAGTGCATTCGTGCATAAATTATTGTACACATCTCAAAAAAATTAGGAACAAATTGCAACATGTCCTTATTTGTTTTATTAAGAAAAGTGAAAAGTGACTTTTGTATGATTTTCGATGAGAAATTTCGTAGTACCAATTTTTAGATTACAACGGTGGTAGTCCTGCCTGATAATGTTGCCAAATGAAAATGAATTCAAAATTGCAGTTTAGGATTCCGTAATCGAATTATAAAGACTCTTACCATTACACCTCTTTTTCCCAAAATTAAAAAAAAAAACAGTCGATCACGCAGATTGCCATAATACAAGATTCTATTCTATTCTACCGCTTAGACAAAATGGATTTATTTTTCCGTTTATGTGACGTCGCATCGCCTCTTACCGTTTCATCTTATTATCAAGTTGTAGGTATTGTAAATGTTAATTAATTTTATAAAGAATTTTGTAAATCAATGACTAGTTGAATTCGAATGGTGAGTTGAGGCATTGGACGTACGTTAATTTCCCATGCGCAAGCAAAGAGCTTATAAAAGGGAAAAAGTCTTGAGACTCGTCGCTTTCGTATCAGCAGATAAAAAGGCTCGCCTAACCATAAGCCTAAATATTTTTCTACTCCAGCCAAAGAGTATAGTTATATATGGGGGATACTCCAGCCGCGCACGCTGCTTTATGGCACGTGCGATACAAATCTTGCACATCATGTATGTAAAAAGTGCGCAAAGGTTTAAACTTTAAAATCTAGTTTGTTATTTTTGATCTTTAATAAATCATCTCAATTACATCAAATGCACTGACACGCAAGAGTATAATGTAATTACTAAAGACACGGAACCTTGCTGCGAGTGCCAGTATCGCGCCGAGCGGCTTCGTCTTGATACTCTTGATCCAGCCACCTCGCGCGGACCTAAATAACAACATTAGGTTCTTCTGTTATTGTATTTCAACCTATTACTACTAAATTCAGAAAAAACATAAACTTAATTATACTGCACATTGCACAATACAAATTCTTAGTGTGCTAAGAAGAGCACGTCAAGCTTGACACTTTGGACTTTGGACCGGCCCTGCATTGTATGGCGCGCAGTATAAATCAGAGCTCGGCTTAAACTGGTAGTGTAAAGCGTGACCTGCTCTTGACTGTACATTTTTTATTTATTTATTAAGAATGGGTTCGCTCTTGACCACAATCTAGCTCAGGGCAAAGATGCGGTCGAGGATGTAGCGAAGCGAGCTCACCCAGAAGAAGCCTATTCACGAATTAAATGTCATTAACTCATTGTAAACAACATATTTAATCCGTCACTGTGTCATTGCAATCAAAAATAGTTTTTAAATTTTACGCGATACAGTACAGAATTGAATGATCAATCTTGACAGCTGTCAAAATCAGCTGTTATGTAAATAACCTTGTTAACACGTGCGGTGTGGTGTGGCTTTTCAAACAACAACAGTAATATGGGTTATTTTTCAATGATGTGATGTGAATCAGCCCTTTAAACTGAACATCTTCAACGAAACATATTTTAGCAACTCCATTTAACTTGCGCGATCAGTTGTTATGACAAAACATTAATTAGATACTTAACTAAACTTGTTCAGTTAAATGAGTTGTTCAGTTTCTAAAGTTGCAGTAAATTACTTTCATCCAACAAAATGCATAAACAATGACCTACGAAAATAATCTGAAGTGAGCGCGAAACCAAGCCGCAGTGACGTCATAGATTGACGCAATTTAACCTGTTATCGTCATCGGTTAGAGTCATTGTACTCCAAACAGGGTTGTCACTAATTGTTCATATACGTTGAAACTACCCATTTGGCAGATTTTGATGAAATTTTTAAATGCAAGAATCCGAAAGTCCAGTTTAGCAAAAATAAATTATTTGGTACAGAGAGGTAGCTGACACCCTGGATTAACACATAGGCTACATAATTTTCCCAAATTCCCACGGGATTTCCGTGACGGGAATGAAGTCCCTAGCAGAAAAGTAGTTACTTTATAAATGGCATATTTGTTGTAACTACTTTAAAGTCAGTGATCGAAAATTGCATACAAGCATTGCAAAATAATTTAAATTCGTTACAGCAAGCAGCCCCAGCAAATCGATCATGTTTCGCGCAAGGGTTGTTGACACCCGCGTGCGACGCTAGTGCGCGTTGTGTTGTGTTGTATTGTTATTGCGCGACGCGACCGGCAGCGCGCGTGCCTGCCTGTGCCTGTCAAACCCGTGTTATTAAAAGTAATTAAAAAACCCAAAATCAAGATGGCTGCCCCATCGAACGGCAGTGGAAACCTTGTAGAAGAATTTGAAGAATCATTTCAAGTGAGTAAAATGAGAAAAAGAGTGTATTTTTGATAGGAAAATAAGAAAATTCAGTATATTATTCTCTAACCTCTACCGAATTTTATATTTACAAATTGTCAGTGTCAAACAAAAACAATGGTGCCAACATGATCAATGCAAAACGCACCGTGGTCGGTGTTGCCACCTAAAACCAGTCAAAGCTTCATAGGCTGAGTTTTGCCTTTATTTTTCAAATCCCATACAAATTCTGTGTGTACGTGACCCACTTTTCGCTATGCAGCTTCGACTGTCACCAAAAAGATTTTTGTTGAAAGCAAGCTGAACCGAACCGAACGCATCTCGTTGAATGGAGTCGGCCATTTTACAAATAATGTTTTTCAATCATTACGAAAAGATTATTGCATGTTTTGTAATTAAAATATCTGATTTAGGACTGGATTAAATCGTGCTATTTTCCAATAAAGACGTACAAGCAGTGCTGATGTTTGCAAAAGTGTTTTGGGACTGAAATGTGATGAAACCTTGTGTGATTCTGGATTAGATCGTGTGTGATTAATTTTGGACTAAAGACAATGTCTTCGGAGGATGCTGGAGGTTCTGGGACCGGGATGTCTATCCAGGTATTCCGTCCCACGTGGGAAGAGTTCAAAGATTTCAACAAATTCGTACAATACATGGAGTCTAAAGGTGCTCACAAGGCAGGCTTGGCGAAAGTTATTCCTCCGCCAGAGTGGGTGCCTCGGAAGAAGGGCTACGACCTAGACGAGCTCAACGTGATAATACCGTCGCCTATCTGCCAGGTAGTGACTGGGAAACAGGGTTTGTTCCAACAAATCAATATACAGAAAAAGTCGATGTCTGTGAAGCAGTTTGCAGTGATGGCCAACTCTGCGAAGTACTGCACGCCAAAACACTCCAGCTACGACGATTTGGAGAGAAAATACTGGAAAAATGTTACCTATGTAGCTCCTATCTACGGTGCTGATGTTAATGGCAGTATCACAGACCCTGACGTTAAGGAATGGAATATCAACAGTCTTGGTACTATTCTTGACTTCGTCAATTCAGATTATGGCATCGAAATCGATGGTGTTAACACAGCATACCTTTATTTCGGTATGTGGAAGACCACATTCGCTTGGCACACTGAAGACATGGATTTATACTCGATAAACTACTTACACTTTGGAGAACCAAAAACCTGGTACGCCATCCCACCGGAACATGGGAAAAGGTTTGAAAGAATTGCCTCTGGTTTTTTTCCTACGTCAGCCAAAACATGCCAGGCATTTCTACGTCACAAAATGACCCTGATATCTCCACAGATTTTAAAACAATACTCAGTGCCAGTGAACAAAATTACCCAAGAAGCTGGAGAGATTATGATTACGTTCCCATATGGTTACCATGCTGGCTTCAATCATGGTTTCAACTGTGCTGAATCGACAAATTTTGCTGCCCCCAGATGGGTTGAATACGGCAAACGAGCATTGCAATGTACTTGCAGCAATGATATGGTCAAGATTTCTATGGATACATTTGTCAAACGGTTCCAACCTGAAAGATATGAACTATGGTTAAAAGGTCAAGATATTGGATGCCACCCAGAACAACCCGACAAAATGGTGCCGGCTCCTCATCCATCCGGCTCTGACATTCTTTGCAATAAGAACAACACAGAGCTGCCGGAATCATTCATTGCAGCTGAAGAAGAAGGTTTGAAAAAGAAGAAACGCCATCCTCTGCATTTAAAACGGGCTATGGCTAGCAAGAGCATATCTGAAGGAGCCATAGCAGTCTCTATTCTTGGTCATGATGTCATGGATGATGATGAAATGACCATGGCAGAGGGAGACCTAGACATGATGACTTCTATGAAACGTCAACAGTTACCTGACGACTCTCAGCTTGACGCTTTAGAAGATATTTGGCTGAAGGGAGATGAAATGGAACCTTCAGAAGCTCAGCTCCCGGACGTTGGCTATATGGATTCTGAATCGGATTCAGATTACGAAGCCCCGAAAAGTAAGAAAGATAAAGTCAAGGGTACAAGAAAGAAACGTAAGTCTAAAACGAAAGGCGAAGATGATGTTAAACCTAAAAAGGCGGAACCTGCAGAAAGAACTGAAGAAGATCAGCAAATTCAGACAGAAAAACCAGAAAAAGTGAAGAAAAGTCCTGGCAAAGTAAGAGTAAAGAAGGTAAAAGGAGAGGAAGGAGTAAGGAAAGTAAAGTCGAAAAAGCTTTCAAGTGAACAGGTTGTTGATATGGCTGCTGTCGTTTCTAACTGGGATTCACCACCGAGAAAAGAAGACAGTCCTCCTAAGGAGTTTGATCCAAATGATCCTCTTGCTGTCAGTATGGCCATGGAAACCGCAGCAAACGTTGAAATTAAAACAGAGCTAGCAGAAACTATAATCAAAACAGAACCTTTAGTTAAAAAGGAACCGAAAAAGCGCAAATCTTCTGTAAAGGCTGAAGGAGAACAGAAGAAAGAAAAACCGAAAAAGGAACGCGTAAAGAAGGAACCAGTGAAGCGAGAACCAAAAGTTAAGAAACCAGTTGATCCAAATAAAGAGAGGAAGCCTCGAAAACCGCGAACTCCAAAGAAAAATGTGAATTTGGACTATATTTCGCCACTCACACCGATTATGGCGAAACATCCAAAAGTCTACTCCTACAAACCAAACCCTGTAATCCAGAAAACATACCCAGTTCAGAAACCACAAAGTCAGAAAACATACACGACTATACACTTGCCACAGAACCGTGTAGTATCAAAACCTGCAACGTTAACATCTTCATCAATAACTTCTGCCACAGCTACATCTACAAATCCATCAACAAAGCCTTATGCAAGCATTCTTCTCGATGCAAACCTACGAGTTCCAAACCCAACTCCCATTTTACCAATCAACAAAAACCCGAGTGCTTATGAAGGAGAATACTTCAAATTTGTGTCTAGTAACCAAAACAGAGTACAACCACCAACTATTATAAAACAAGTATCATACAAAAGAAAGAAAAGTAGTCCACCACGAACTGAAGTTGAAAAAGTTGAACAGCCTACACCTCACCCTGTGAAAAACTGGTCTTTGCCTGTTGGACAGTATAACGACAACATCTTTTTGGAAACACCAATCGACTATAGAACTGATAGTCGAGTATATCAAAATCACCAAAACTCTAACGTCCAAAATCTTCAAAACCCTAATGTTCAAAACCTCCAAAACCCCATAGAGCAACGGATACAAGTGCCAGAAACACAAGAAGAAAACCAGTGGCAAACAGATCAGCAGTACTACTCACCACAATTCCAAAGCCTAAATATGTACGAAGTTAATTCAAGTAGCCATTACAGAAGTCCACACCCATCACCGTGGTCTTATCTAAAATAATGCAGTATTTTTATTTTAGGTGTAAATTTTAAGCTTTGGAGTGTAGCTGAGACTTAAACCGATGCTGTATAGATTAAATTAATATCTTGTCAGCTGGAAATAAGCGCTGCATTTAATTGGCTACCAAAAGTTATAAATTTCGATTTTTTGTACAAAAAAAGGGCAAATATTAACATAACTGGCAGATATTAGATTCTTGTTAAACCATAACAAGAATCTAATATCTGCCAATTTTATCAATTCAAAGTCATGGCTTTAATCTCTAAAATTTTCATTATCAAAGATATTGTAAATAATACAGTATTATTCTGATATAATATTTGATGTAGCGCCTATTTCTATAGTAAACTTGTACCTTACATTAGCTGTAATGCTCGGAATTCTCGTGGTTTAATGTGTTTGAAATACTATATTATAAATTATAAATAAATGAATACATACAAATGTAATATTAGCCAGTGGCGTGCATAGACATTTTAGGCAGGGTAGGCAGTTAACTTGTCTAGTTTTAATTGACCGCTCAAACTCAACTCGTTTCTATGCGACTTTTGACAAACGAAAAAACTTTCAACGTACCTAGCTTTGAGATGTTTTTCAGAACTGCTTTATAATCGCTGTATTAAGGTTATTCAAATCAAAATAACCCTGCGCCGTTCCATACGTTTTTATAACAGTTTGAAAACAAAATGCACAGAAAACAAAATACTTAAGCGGTTAGTATGCACACAACCCGTGAACCAATAATGAATATAGTATATTTTAGTAATGTCTTACTGCGGTACCTTTTTTTGCGTCAAATCCACGTATCGGCCTTTTGCGATAAGTAATGTTTACTTTTTCTTGAAAAGGTAAACTTGAAAAATTACGCAGTTTAGGCAAACAAACATCATCACCACACTTTTCACAACTTATTGCACTCATTTTGTTCTAAACAAATATCCAACAATCACTATAAACTGATAAAACAATAATTTGCAAAAGTTTTCGTACCTACGTAGTTGCAAAACAAAAACAAACCAATATGGCTGAATGCATCCAATAAGACAAAAAGGCCGCAAAATTAAAAATCTATAACAGCCATTTCAAACTTACCGAATATTGACACTTCTCAATTTGGTAGAATTGCTTTATAGGCAGAGCTTTTTTCTCCATACAATCAGTTTGTTAATATTTGGCGGGGGAGGCGAAACAGCCAATCAGAAGCCCCCATTTCAACACAAAACCTCAACAAAAAAGGCATTTCAAACGAGTGCTTTTAACGAATAATTAGAAAGGCAAATCCGCGCTCCTACGAGGGCTCTTACTAGTTCAGTATTAGAAGTTCAGATGGCGCTGTTTTGAAAAGTTAAAGGTTAGAGAAATGAAGATGGCGTCATTTCGGAAAACGTTTATTCGTTTCACAAAGATCTGTGATCGTTGGTGTACATTATAATATTTAATTTCTGTATTTTTTTTGCCTTGAAAAGCCTAGGGTAGGCACTGCTTTTCTGCTTGTATGGAATGCACGCCACTGATATTAGCTGTCCAATCAAAACATATACTAACCACACATTCAGTAAAGTGTGCAAAGTTGGCCAGAACTGAGACCAACCTTGAGCCATTAAAAAGATATTGTATAGAAAAAGATTTTTATACTTAATTGGAATTTGCAAAAACCATAAAAATATTTATTTTCATTGCCAATAAAACATTTCAAGAACTAAATACAAAACGGTTAGTGTTTTATCACAGGGAACTTAGACAGTGGTTAGTATATGGCTTGGAAAAAATAAGTTGTAAGTAGTTACATACATTGTAATTTCTTATGGATTGAATTGAAACAAGGTTTTAAGAGGTTTAAAATAAGGAGGAACCAGCTCACTCGTACACTCAAGAGTGGACGATTCTTATCATTAGATCATGGTTACACATTCAGTCTCCTGAATGTGCTGGTTTCTTCACAATGTTTGCCCTTACCGTTAGAGCATCGCTTAGTGTGCAACTAATGTACATAACTCAGAAAACGAAGTCATTAGTGCATAGTGGCACTGGGGTCGATTCTGTACCTCTCGCTTACATAACATATGAAAAACGTATGCATAGAAAGTTAAACGTAATTATCTTGCGCGAGTTGCTGTTGAGTGTATTATTGAGGTTTTAATATTCCGAAAAAGGTAGCTGATCTCATAATGTTTTCGGATATTTTGTCAGTGTAGTAGGCTAATTTGGGAAGGGATTTTGCTGTTAAAATCATGACTTTTAATTCAACCAAACCATGTTTGTGTTAATGTATTTCACCATCACACAATCACTTTCCATCCTTCGCTTAGCCATTTTTCTGGACTGATTTTAATTTATCAATATTTAACTAATATTATTATTTTATGTTAGATTTAGGTTTTCAGCTTTACTTATGTTTAATTACTTATAAATGTACAGGCGTCAGAACATCAAATCACCACATTTTTGTACACGCGGGAGCACATCAGACTATACATTCGTAATAGCGAAGCGCTGGCTTATGTAGTGCAACTGTGTAATCTGACGTGCTGTTGTCTGTAGTCTAACTTGTTGACCGATCAATTTTGCTACAAAAATCCGGTAATCTGATGCGTTGACCTCTGTATACTAATAGTGATTTTTATTAAAATTGGTTTAGTAAAACAAAACACAGCAGGCCGAGTACGATAGTGACAGCGCCGCGACAATACCGCGGTCCTAATCAAAATGTGAACATTGACAACGCCATAGGGCGAGCAAGCCTTTGCGCGGGACCCTCGCGCAATCAAAATGAAGTTTCAGCGTGAGCCGAGCGCGAGTTGTCGTTATCGTGCTAGAGCTGCAGGTGTCCCAAACTTAAATTTTAAATTGGCTACGGCTACATTTTGTTATTTATTATGTTATTGTAATTTTTGAAAGAATCATGCTTGGAAAATTTAAGTTCTTAAGCTACAGTCACAGCCTAGCCTAGCCAAGACTTGCTAGTAACTTGATAGAATATCACTCATATTATGTGTAAGAACTATAGAGTTGAAAATGTCAAACCAGCACACAGTGTTCCCAAAGACCTTCGGACCCGACATTTTTAGCTGATCCCGTAGATCGACGTAGTTAGGTGTATGAAACAAATCTCTCATACAAACCACCTACCAATTATCCATAGTTTCCTTGAAAAAAAATAGTTTTTTCGCTATTTTTGAGGGCATCGAAAAATTAAAAAAAAAATTGTTTCCTTTGTTATTGAAATCTTAATGCAGGTTGATTTATTTTATAATTACTAATAGAGTCCTTCATTTAATAAGCTATATTACAACTGTCTATGTATACCTCATGTGAAGAACTAACCTAAAAGTCGTTTTTTAATTTTCATTTTTTTAAAAGAAATGTGCACTGTTTGCGCATCTACTTTTTTATGGTAATAATATTTCATTATTATATCAATTCACAGAAAAAAATTCACAACCGTATCTCGCGTCTAACTCGAGATATTTGTGATTAAATATTTTGATAAAGTGCCTGCTTCAATGTTCATAGCAAAGTTCCTTTTTTTGTTTATTTACTTTGCTAAAATGTTGCAAATATTCATGCCTTATGTTTATTTGTATTAATTTAGCTTTTCATTTGCGACTTCTTTTGCGAGTAAAAGTAGCCTATGTCACTCTCAGAGTCTGAAAAATCAAGTCAAGTCTACTCCGGAAACGAACAACAGGGGGACCTTTGTCGGTGGGGCCGTCAAATCCTTCGCCAAGTTATATATTATTACAATTTTTTTTTACATTTTACTCTGAGAGTGACATAGGCTACTTTTACTCGCAAACGAAGTCGCAAATGAAAAGCTAAATTAATACAAATAAACATAAGGTATGAATATTTGCAACATTTTAGCAAAGTAAATAAACAAAAAAAGGAACTTTGCTATGAACATTGAAGCAGGCACTTTATCAAAATATTTAATCACAAATATTTCGAGTCAGACGCGAGATACGGATGTGAATTTTTTTCTGTGAATTGATATAATAATGAAATATTATTACCATAAAAAAGTAGATGCGCAAACAGTGCACATTTCTTTAAAAAAAAATGAAAACTAAAAAACGACTTTTACGTTATTTCTTCACATGAGGTATACATAGATAGTTGTAATATAGCTTATTAAATGAAGGACTCTATTAGTAATTATAAAATAAATCAACCTGCATTAAGATTTCAATAACAAAGGAAAAACATTTTTTTTTCATTTTTCGATGCCCTCAAAAATAGCGAAAAAACTATTTTTTTTCAAGGAAACTACGGATAATTGGTAGGTGGTTTGTATGAGAGATTTGTTTCATACACCTAACTACGTCGATCTACGGGATCAGCTAAAAATGTCGGGTCCGAAGGTCTTTGGGAACACTGTGCAGCAGCTCGAGTACGATGGTGATAGCGCCCGTAATGCGCCGCGATCCTATGTCAAAATGTCAACATTGACAACGCCAGAGGGCGAACAAGCCTTTGCGCGGGGCCCAAATAAAAGTGAAGTTTCACCGTCCATCAGCCGAGTGGTGCGCCGCAAAGAGTCTGTCGCCATCGTGCTCGAGATACTGATAAACAAACTAAACCTCTTCTAAAAAAAATCACATTAAATTGGATTGTGTTAATTCGTGTGTAATTAAAGAAAATGAATTTTACTAAGAAATTTTAAAGTAAATTTATTTATCGTGCGGGTAACTTCACCTAGCCTGCCGGGCAAAGTTATCCCACATCCAACAAATATAGATTTTTAATTTAGACTGAAACAGAATTATTGTTACACGAAAACTTTCAATGAAAGTCATATTTTTGTGTTTTGTATCAGTAATAAATAATTTAATTAATTAGTGTGAAACTTTATAATAAGCAATTTTAAATTAGAAATAGTCATAATGATGTCTTTTATGTAAAGTTTATTTAGATTGAATAAAGTATAAATAAATGATTGCAAATTATTTTTTGATTTTAATTTGACTGTTTTTTTATTTATTATAAGATGGGTTAACTTTTGACCTCAATCTTGACCATAAAGGTCAAAGATGAGGTCGACGATGGAGCGAGTTAACCCAGAAAATGCCTATAAAGGCACTGGTACTCCCACGCACCGACGGAACACAGCAAGCTGTTTGGCGTCGGACTTCGGTAGGAGGGTGGTCGCGAACCAGACTGCCTTTTACCGCACCGCGAAATCCATCTGTCTACTACTCTTAGGTATCTCTCTTTCAACCTCTCGGGTGGTTAATATACAGGGCTTTAGGTGTCTCTCTTTCAACCTCTCGGGTGGTTAATATACAGGGCTTTAGGTATCTCTCTTTCAACCTCTCGCGCGGTTAATCAGTCCATGAAACTGAATAACTTCCCAAGGAACATAGGTCAAAATAGGAAAAAATATTTAGAGTTCCCATACAAACTTCATCAGCATATAGCGCATTTTCAGTTTCATGGACTGATAAACCAGCCGAGAGGTTGAAAGAGAGATACCTAAAGCCCTGTATGTATAGTAGAGATAGGTTGTCAGCCTTTCGCCAGTGGCGTAGCTAGGTAACCAAAGGCCCTGGGGCAAAAAAAACTAGGGCCCCAACCCAACTAATTATGTAAAATCGTTTGTTCCGTATTCGTCAAGGCACGTTAAGGGGCCATCCATAAATTACGTCACACGAATTTCATGATTTTTTTTTACCCCTCCCCCTCCTTGTCACAGCTGGTCACATTTGTAAGACCCCCCTCCCTAGCGTGACGTCACATATTTTGCATATTTTACATTTTTTGTAGTTTTCTAATAATAGCAGTACTTAATAGAGTTGTTATTTTTTTGGTAACTCAAAACCATTGTCTCAACCAAAGTAAAAACGTAAAAAGAGTGCTTGGGACTGAGGAGGTTAAGTTTGTCGTTAATAGTTAACACGTTTTGATACTCATAACACATTTTGAAATGTGACGTCACGAAACTTATGACCCCTCCCACCCCCCTTGTCACACAATGTCACATTTTGTCGACCCCCTCCCCTTCCCTTAACGTGTGACGTAATTTATGGATGGTCCCTAATAGGGTCCCGTTGAGCACCTTGTGAGTACGGATTCCTAGTTAAATAGAGATTATTAAACCAATAACACCACTTTCTTGACTAAGTATTCGTTTTACGATGTATCTGGATCTGGAGTACGACTGTCACTAGTTCAATTTATAGTTTGTAAGTCAGAGTCCGAGGGGCCCCCTGAGCTTAGGGGCCGTGGGGCACTGCCCCGTCTAGCCCTCCGGTAGCTACGCCACTGCCTTTCGCCCACGATACAACAAAATCCTCGCGTTCCACTCACTGGTTTCTATAGTTTACCTGGGAAGAGTTAGCAGCTGGCACATTCTAAGTTGTTCTTTCACTCCCAATCCAGCGTGGAAGAATTTATTAAGTAATATTATGAATTAAAGCAAAATGTATGTTGGTCCGTCACGTCTTAAACCGGTATGGTTCCACAGGCATGTCTGAACGTGCTGACGAAGCAAGAAGCGTCGCCGTGCGTGGAGAAGGAGGAAGTGAAGGCTGAAGTGGAGCGGTTCATCGACCTAGCGCGCCAGATGGAGGCGTTCTTCTTGCAGAAACGGTAGGAAAGTGTTATAAAAAAGAATCCTTCCACGGATGCATGTTAAGAGTGCTGAGGCTGGTATGTAAGGTTTTCTGGATAACGCCTGTTGTGGATAGTACGATAGGTAATAGATATAGTTCTAATATTGTTTACTTCACTGTGTTCTGAATTCTAGAGGAGGAGATTGTGGGTGTTGCAAATAGCTACATTTAATTTTTTTATTATGAGATTGGTTGACTGACACTGCACCTTTGCGAATAGGCGTAGAGTCAGTAGGGTCAATAGAACGAATGCGTATGTATGTATTTAAATCCTTTTATGTTTGTTTGTATGTATTTCATGTAATCTTGACTTGTTTTAAGTGGCATCCCGAATGTCCTACAAAATAAAGATTTTTTCTATTCTAGGTATTCTATTCTTGACCCTAATCTTGACCAAGGTCATACCAGATGAGGTCGATGATGAAGCGAGTTAACCCATAAAATACCAATTAGTAAGGCACTGGTACTCCCACGCACCGACGGAACACAACAAGCTGTTTGGCGTCGGACTTCGGTAGGAGGGTGGTCGCGAACCAGACTGCCCTTTACAGAGCCTACCACTACCACACCGCATGAGACCGTAAGACGCCACCTCAAATTCAAAACAAAGTTAAGTGTCGTTGCCTAAGATGGATTACTAGGAGGCAGGTCTTATTTGTGTTTCCTTAGTCACCTCTTAGCCTCTTACGACACCCACGGAAAGAGATGGGGTGGTGTTATTCTCAATCGATCACCACACGGCGGAAAATATATCGATAAGGAATAGACTTACTGCTCTTATTTAAGACTGTGATATCTTGTCTGTCATTACATTATTGTTCTATCCCAATACATTTTGTAGTCATCATTTTCTAAAACGGCATTGTTATATTCTGTAGATAAATATTATTTTTGCCAGGTTCCTCTTATCAGCGATGAAGCCAGAGCTACTCGTGAAAGAGGACAACAACGAACTAAAATGCGAGCTACAGCGCAAGGACGAGCTACTGAGGAGACATTACGACAAGATTAGTCAATGGCAAAACTTATTGGCCGATTTGCAGGTGATTAAGATTAGTCTTATAACTGGGCTTTAACACGCCCCCCCTCCCCCATATACGCCTATGACACAAACACTTATGACCCGAGAACAAACATTTGCTTTTCATAAAATTATTTTAACACATATTCACAGTAATGTGTTTACGTATTCACAGTAACTACTTACAAATAAGCCATACAAACTAAATCATTTTTTTTGTGCACTCATGGTTGCGCTTATAACTGCTAACTTGGTTGGCAAAGAATATTGTGTTTAAAAAAGAAGTGATTATTTATGTAAACAATACTTTTAATCAGCAAGTCGTAAGACGAGATTTTTTACTGCAGGCCAATTCTACTAAAAACTGTAGCTGCACTCCTGCGCAGTAGTGTCTTTTTAAAGCTTAGGTTAGCTTTGGCAAGTCTGTCGCAATCGCTGAGAATAATAAAAAAGTTGTAGTTTTGTCGTTTTGAAGAACATTGCGCTTGCAGTACATGTGCAGCTTCCTGGAGGTTTACCATGATCGCTTAGCGCGATCCAATTTAGGACCTAAACAAGTCTGCAACGCTTATTCGTACCATGATGGCTTATAAGCGATTCAATTTTAGCACTGTTGCGATTCAAAGGCAGACCAGCGACAATTTATGTAGACATTTAAAATGGACCATAGACAAACGAGCAGTTCAAAAGCACATCATGGTACCATTTTAAAAAACATTCCAATTGCGAAGCAGTTCAAAGTTGGATCCTAAACAGAAATGCTTTTAAACGATCGTGGTAGGTACCCTGTTCTGTTATTGTACTTGCTGTGTCAAAGAAAAAAAAGCGGTCTTATTATCTTTCAAATTTAACGCCGTTCCCCTTAGGGACACACCGCGTACAACAAATGTCAACAGCAGCAAAGCCAGCCGCCACCGCCGCAGCCGATGCAGCAAGCCGCTTCTCCTATGCCGCAGCAATGTGTGCAGCAGAATATGCAGGTATATCATTCATTCATCTGTAAGAGGTCGTAGCCTAGTGGTACTCGCTGATCTTAACCGATCAGTGAGATTATGCAACGCACACAGAGGCAGGGAATCTGAAGGGTGACTAAAGTGGCCATTTATCACGAGTGTTTCCGTGCTTTGGAGGGCACAACAAACTGTCAGTCCCGGCTATTGTCGATTGACTACAGTCATTAAAATCAAATCGAGGCCATTGTGCGGTTTGAAAACTGACACCAGGGTTAGCTAAGTTCGCCACACACGTCCGGTGCATAAGGAATAAAAAGAAGATCTGTAAGAGGTAGGCAGAGCAGCATAGGGCCAGGCAGAGCAGCATAATGCTGAGCTTGACCAGGGGGGTGTCACTCCTTTGTTTAGGCATGTTCGCGCGGTGGGCATACTGAGTATGCAGCGAGCGCGGGTTGATACTCGCCGCGCGCGCGTGAGCCGCGTGTTCAACAAAATAATAAGTGTACATACCTACTTATTAAAAATATTAAAACCAGGCAGAAACACGTTTTGCCATCACAATAGTCTGTAGGTGTCTGTAGTTAGTAGGTTAATAAGCTAGGTATCAAATAACATGGCTGGTTATGTTAACTTGTGTTTTTACTTACTACACTTCCTAACTAAACTTACTCTTGATTTTAAAAGCAGTGTTATCTTACTTATTAATTTCAATAATAATTTTACCTCTAAATCGGCGGCGAGTGTTAACCCTGAGCTCTCGTCGCGAACGCGGCATCGAGTCGGCGGTGCGCAATAGAATATGAACGCTAGCGGCCGACTATAAGTTTCAATTTCTCTTGCAAGCCTGTGCCGCTCGCAATGGTAGGCAAATTTTTATCCCTAAAGTTGACTTTTGTTAGGGAGTGAGACTTCTGTACGTTAGTACTATTATTTATTCTGTGGCTTGACTCTTTTTGCTTAGGTTAATCTAGTCCAACTCGGTTGGGCAGCGTTCGGGAAGTTGCGAACTATCTTCTCCTCCCAAATACCGCAGTGTCTGAAGACGAAGGTCTTTGACCAGTGTGTGTTGCCAGTGATCACGTACGGCACTGAAACGTGGTCGCTTACATTGGGCCTCATAAGAAGGCTCAAGGTTACTCAAAGAGCGATGGAAAGGGCTATGCTCGGAGTTTCTCTGCGTGATCGAATCAGAAATGAGGAAATCCGCAGGAGAACCAAGGTCACCGACATAGCCCAAAGAATTGCTAACCTTAAGTGGCAGTGGGCAGGGCACATTGCTTGTAGGACTGATGGCCGCTGGGGCAGGACAGTCCTCGAGTGGCGACCACGTACCGGAAGGCGCAGCGTAGGAAGGCCTCCCACAAGGTGGACCGACGATCTGGTAAAGATTGCGGGAAGCCGCTGGAAGCGGGTGACGCAGGACCCATCGAGGTGGAGATCCCTGGGGGAGGCCTATGTCCAGCAGTGGACGTCTTGCGGCTGACATGATGATGAATCTTGTTCTTACTTTTACTGTTAATGTAGTAATTGTATCATAGATTTCACTTTAGCAATAAAAATTATTACATTACAATGATTTTAGCTAAGTACTGTTGAGATGAAAGAAGTCGAAATTCTTGGACTACAGGAAATTCTTGTCTCTTCTACAGGCCCAACAAATGGCCGCCGCTGCCGCCGCTCAGCAAGCAGCACTGCAGCAACAAGCAGCACTTCAACAGCATCAGGTACAGCGACCTCAGTTGCCACCGTATCCCGCCAATGTACAGAGGCGGTAGGCATGTTTAGTTACAATAATAAGATAAAAACTGGTGACTTACAAGGGTCAATAAGAATAGAAAATGTCAGATTATGCGCCACGTTTTTTTTGTTAAATTTATATTACAGTATTACACCAGAATAGGAACCTCGCTACCAGTTGCCACCGTATCTCGCTAATGTGGAGAGGAGATGCATTAGGGATGTTAAGTTACAGTAACAATTCGATCAATAGGAAATGTTACAGCTGCAGGCTGATTTAACTTTAACAGCAACAACTGCACTGCTGATTTATAGTAGAATCGACCTGCTGCAGAAAGTAGTTACTACTGGATCTAAATATAAGTATGAAGTAGTTACAGCTGAATACATAAGAATTAGTAGCAATCCCACCAGTATTGACAACTAGAACTAATTGGATCAATGGGAAAAAATCATTGCTCCACGTACCTAACTTTACGCCTGACAAAACGATTTTCTAAAATCCAATGTTTTTAATGTAAATTTAAAAAACAGTTTGTCGTCCACGTATTTTACAAAACTCCAAAAGGTTTTTTAAGACAATAAAGAAATAGGAAAGAGATCTATTTAATGTATTTTAATATTAATGTTTTTATGTATAAAATAAATTCAAGGGAACAGTTAATTAGTAGTTGATGTTTTTAAATAGATATTGCTTCTACGAATTCTATAATTGTTGAAAATGTATTAAGAAATAATTATAATATAACAATAGTTCATCAAATCATCAAAATAAAATTAAGGCCCGTATTGCAGAAGGAGACTCAAGTCTTGATCTATACTTAAGTTCTGAATGTCTCTTTCTCTCACTATCAAAATGATAGAGACGACTGCTACTTAAGTATCTAGACAAGTTTCTGCGTCGCGTTCTGTAATATGGACTAGTATATTTTTATTTTTTATAATTAAATGGGTTAACTCTTGACCCCAATCTTGACCAAGGTCATAGATGAGGTCGACGATGGACCGAGTTAACCCAGAAAATCCCAAAATATTTTCAAAAATCATTACATTTGCGTTGATCGAAAAAAGATCATAAATTCATAAGGTAATATAACTATTTCATTTACGGCCAATAAAACTAGCTATACTATGGCCGTTATCAACTGAGTCATCGGGCCATAAACCATTTCCCTATGTCTGTCTCGCTTGCACTTACGGGCCTTATATTCTTAACTCTATTGACATTTATGGCCTCACGACTCAGGTGATAACGGCCATACTATAGGTATTATACTTTTAAATTAGTTAGTCCCCATGAAACTGAACAACCATCCTCTAGGAACCTCAATGAATACCTAAAAAAAAACCCGGTAAAAAGTCGGGTTTTTTATTTTTTAAATTAATTTATTTCATTTTACACTTTTTAATTAGGGTCAGATATTTATATTTGTTTATTAATTTTCTCATTAGTTGTATATAATTTATCTCACTTGCATAAAAATTTAACAATTTTCGCATTAAAAGCCTATATTTATGTGAAAATCGTTACCAACCAACTTTAAATCGTTATAGATCCTAAACGGTAATTCTGATTGAAAAACAATATTAGAAACCTATAAATTATTTTTAAATACCTATTCAACGATACCCCACTTGACATAGTTTGTCGATCTTCATTTTTTCTTTTTCACGTTATGGCGTCCAAAGCCGGCCATTTTGGTTTTTCAAATTTTTATACTTTCTATGACATTCACGCCGTCATGACGAATCCAACGACGTATCATTTATCAAAA
The DNA here is from genome assembly GCA_949987775.1 of Aproaerema taeniolella. Lineage (NCBI taxonomy): Eukaryota > Metazoa > Arthropoda > Insecta > Lepidoptera > Gelechiidae > Aproaerema > Aproaerema taeniolella. Next base: position 3,420,444 of record OX465271.1, read on the forward strand.
TTGGCCCACGCGTTTGGTCTAAATAGTGCCACAAAGGTACAAACCCACATACATACATAGGCTCATAAACACATTACCCTCCTTTAAAAAAAAAAAAAATTTGTTTATTTCCTAGAGAACAATTTTACAAAAAACAGTGTTGAGGCTTCTTTTAAGTAAAAATTTTACTTGCGTTAGAAGCCCCGCTCTTCTACTATACATTATGTTATTTATGTAGACAATTCTATTTCGACAGAATTTGAACAAAATTAATTAAATTAAATATAAGATAAAAAAATAATAATAAAAAAACAAAAAAACTTAATAATAACAATGCACATGTGCGTGTGTATAATGCGTGTGCGTCCGCTCGTGCGTATGCGTGTGTGTGTAAGTGTGCGCGTGTTTGTGTGAGCGTGTGTGCACACAAACACGCGCACACTTACACTTTTCCTTTGCGTCGCGCAGTCGGATAAAAACTTGCCTTCCTAATACTTCCTATACAAAGTCAAATCAGTTGATAGCACAAGTGAAGAGGCGACATTTTTTTCATATGTCGTCCTATCTTCCTTGGGGAAAGTTGTTCAGCCCCCGATTGCGGTAAGTTTGAACGTATTTACCAAAGGTAAAACGCTCACGTTTCCATTGTATTCCGGGCTGAATAAAAAGGAATTATGAGCGGTTTAGGTTTGGTAAATACGTTCAAACATACCGCAATCGGGGGGCAGTTGTTTCACATAATTTATTTTCGCAAACTAAAGTCACTCATGTTTTTTAAGTTGTTTAGACTATTATTTTAATGAGTTAAGCTTTACCTACCTAAGTTAATTAGTTATTTAGCTTTACTCCATTTCTTTGCTTTAAATTACTATTAAACTATGATTTATCTTATTTTAGCGTTTTATTTTTTGGAAACCTTTCCTATTGCACACATTTAACAGATGGTCGCTTCTGTACTAATAGATTTTTGAATTATTTATTAAACATTTGCGTTTTTGTAGAATTTTGCAGTGTTTATTTTATCTACGCACGAAACACAGTACCTTGCTATGCACGAAAGGTTAGTACATTTATTTATATTTTATGTATTTTTTTTTTTAATTAAGATACAACTTTCTTAGTCGCATGAGAAGTGAGAAGTGTGTCGCTCGTGAGAAGTTTATCAGTCAAATTGTTTTCTGATGGGCTCCTCCGTAGGGGCCGAAGGCCCCATCAGTAACACTTTTTACTAATAGGCCCCTCAAGGGGTCCATTTAGGGGGCTTTCTGTGCTTCGGAGAACACATCCAATCAATCGTCGGTCCCGGCTGTTGTTGATTGACAATAGTCGTTAAAACAAGTCGTAGTCCATTTTGCGGTTTAAAAACTGACACTTGGTTCAGTCAAATCTGCTACATACTTACTTGACTATATCTTCACGATATAAAAAGAGGTGACAAGTGGCGTCATCGATCTAAGGCGCTGTATCTTAAAAGCTACGGAGCAAAGGTCTTTTTCATCCGTCGCTCCGTCTTCAGGCGGCGGATGATGTCTCTTCGTGCTTCTATTTTCGACAGAAAAACTTTTGCTCCGTAGCCACTTAGTTGGTGTATAAGCAGCGCCTAACGTTCAAGATTTAATACAACTTTCTTTAGCTGATAACCTTGTACTCTTTTCATTTAGATGCAGAGCAGCCTTGCTCAAGGCATGTTCCTACAGGGAGGTCGGGGTGCCTACGCTGGGGCGGCTCTTCAGGGGCCTTTGGCCTACTTGGAGAAGACCGCCACCAACATAGGTGAGCATTTTGTATTTTCTTCTTCTTATCGTGGTGGTCATATAAATACTAGACCAGTACTCAGCCACACGCACAGCGTTATTCGTGGCATTGTACAGGTTTTCACGAGTAAAAAAGTCAAAAATGTTTATTTCATAGAACATACAAAGTGCTGCCTGAAAACGTCATAAAAATACATTAGCAAAATCAATATAAATCATTGATAGAAATAGTGAATACAGGCGGTTGGACTCATTGGGCATGACATGATATGAGCCATTGTCTGAGGAGAGAAACCATATTCGCATTTATTATGTGTGCTGTACCCCGACTTGCAGAGGTTTTCCTTGCATCGATCGACTTTGGTATTTTTAAAACGATTATTCGCGTGAGGGATATTCACAAATAATTTTAGGGAAAGAAAAGTAAGTGGTATGATTGTGTAGTACTCCGTACGAGACACAGATGGCGCTAACCTACACGCACGACGTAATGTGCTTAGTAAGGGAATGAGAAACGCCGCTTGACTTGAAGGCACTTTAGCTCAGTTGGTTAGAGCACCAGGAGATGTAATCCTGGGGTCGTTCAAGTCCCATTCGTGCAGAATATTTTTATTTCCCTGAAATTTTAGGTGAGCATAAGCGATGGTAGTTTCTTTTTTACTTCAGTGGCTGCTTTTTAACTACTTTTTAACAGTAGTTTTCTGAAAACCAAACTCCTTAACGACTTACAGCAAGTATAACGTGTTTTGACACATTGGATTATTTAGTAATGGTGTTTCAGTATCAGTTTAGGCTTCGGGCAGTGGCGTAGCTACTTGAGGGCTAGATGGGGCAGTGCCCCGGGCCCCTAAGCTCAAGGGGCCCCTCGGACTCTGACTTACAAACTATAAATTGAACTAGTGAAAAATTCTCCTACATTCGATATAGAAATAAACCAGACGGAACGTGACTTTAACAATGGCAACTTATTTGAAAAAATACAGAGGAATTCCTTGTAAAAAATAATTTCTTTTATTTTCGTAAAATAGTTTTAAGTTCTTCATTAAAAATAAGTTACTTACAATTTGTATTTGGTTTTTAATTTTATTATGGAGTTGACTGTATTACGACGAATCTGGAATGCGACGAATCTGGATTACGACAAATACGTCGAATTCGGAACACGACGAATACTAAAGTAAATAGTTTAGTTGGGGCCCTAGTTAAATTTTTGCCCCAGGGCCTTTGGTTACCTAGCTACGCCACTGGCTTCGGGATACCCAACTCTTCAGGTACTTACAGCATTACAATTGCGTATTTGAGCTCCTTAGGATGGTTTTACAATTACCTACGTATTTCGTACTGAAATGGATTTTGTTACTCCAATTGATTAAAACCCTGTTACTATCGTAACAGCACAGAGTGCACGGCATGGGTATAAACCTAATGTGCGTCCCACTGTACACTCAAGAGCACGTCAAGCTTGACACTTTGGACTTTGGACCGGCTCAGCATTGTATGGCGCGCAGTATAAATCAGAGCTCAGCTTAAACTGGTAGTGTAAAGCGTGACCTGCTCTTGACTGTACTTGTTTAAAAAGTCTAGTAAATACTATTGTTTTCAGACATGGTGGGTCTGGGGGATGGAAGAAGGTGACGCGGCCGGGGGAGGGGCAGGGGTCGAGGTCGCGGCAGAGGTCGAGGTCAGTGCCTTCTCACTCACACACTTAGAAAAATTTAAGATAAGTAATAAAAATAATAAAAATTAAACGCTACACACTCAAAGGCCGACACTAAGGTTTGACTTCTTCAGTAATGCCTGGGAATAGTTGGCAGCTGGTACATTCTTAGGTCCGTACTATAGAACGCGACTTACTGCCGTACTCAGAGACGTCAATTAAAGTTAAGTACTATTAAACTCTGATGTTGTCTCTTTCACTCTTGTTGGTATAAACAAGGATAGCATGACATTTAATTACTTCTTAACTTTAATTGACGTCTCTGAGTAGGGCAGTTAAACTGATCTATATTTAAGTAGCAGTCGTCTTTATTTTATTTTATTTATTAGATCACCAACAGAGTAAACTACAACACTTAAAAACTACATATACAATCATGAAACTAGCTTAATTGCAACTCTAATTATAGGCGATAACGACATGCGCTATTGATTTCATAACAGATCTGTTAAAATTAAATGATTTTAAACAAAAAGGAAGTTAAAAATAAAGAAAAATTAGTAGAACACAAAAAAAATTAGTAGATGAAAACAAAATAAAAACAATCTCTTTAACTTGTACAAAATTATTTCTAACTGAATATTCAACTGGAAAATATAAATAAATAAATGAACCTGTGTATTATGTTTTAATATTGGCTATCAAACATTTTTTGTATTTAGCAACACTATCCGTAATATCTAAATCTGTTTTGTCTTTGTTAATAACGAGAGAAAGAGACAATCAATACTTAAGTATAGATCAAGATGAGTCTCCTTCTACAGAAGGCATAGGCCTAAGTTTTTCTTTCACTCTCAGTCTTCTTCCTAGCACTTGGTCCCGTTGCTCATTCGGGGTACGCTTGTCCAAGATCTAGGGTTTGGCAGGTCAAGTCATTACAGTAGAGCGACTGCCGTCTGACCTCTATGACCCTGCTAACAGGGGAACCTGACCGGATTGGATCATGGTTGCCCGTGTGATGATCGGTTCAAAATAACACCACCCCATCTCTTTCCGTGGGTGTCGTAAGAGGCGAATAAGGAAACACAAATGAGACCTGCCTCCTAGTAATCTATCCCAGGCAACGAAACTTCATTTTTTTCTGAATCTGAGGTGTCGTCCTATGGTCTCATGCGGTGTAGTAGGCTCTGTGAAGGGCCGTCTGGTTCGCGACCATCCTCCTACCGAAGTCCGACGCCAAACAGCTTGATGTGTTCCGTCGGTGCGTAGGAGTACCAGTGCCTTATAGGCATGTTCTGGATTAACTCGCTCCATCGTCGACCTCATCTATGACCTTGGTCAAGATTGAGGTCAAGAGGTAACCCATCTTATAATAAAAAAAAATGTGCAGGTTTCCTCACGATGTTTTCCCTCACCGTAAGAGCATCGGTTAGTGTGCAACTAATGTACTTACATAACTCAGAAAACGAGTCATTGGTACATGGTGGCACTGGGGATCGAACTCGGTATGAATATGAGTCCGTCCGACCCGCTAGCCGTTGGACCACCAACGCTCTTTCTTTCACTCCCATTCCAGCGTGTATATTTATGCTTGTTTATAATGTTATTTGTCAGGTCGCGGCGCATCCCCTGAGTATGGAGGCAGTATGACGCCTCCATAGCAGTCCCCTCGCCCGGCGGCGTCGCATCACAGCGGCGACCTACCGGACTATTACAGCCATTTGTTTCAGTAAATGTAATACAGACAGCTGCAGAGATACCTGATCACTCCTACCGGATAAAGATGAAGTAGTCTATGCAAAAAAATATAAAATTTTAAAATCGTGATTAACCGTAATTGTTTAGTTGATAAAACTAAGTGTATTAAGGCAACTACAGCACCTAAATTACGATTTTATGATGCGTAGATAAGAATGACGCACTGCATTAAATCGAACTACAGCACCCGATAAAGGCAGCACACATAGGAACAGTGCCATCTCCGTCTCTCAACAGGCCTGGGCCGGCAGTGCGAACAGTGTCGATACACGAAGTTTACGGACTATGAAAGCGTGCGTGCGTAAAAACATGTTCGAAAGTTAGAAAAATGAGATTTATGGAAAGATAACAGCTTAAATCAAAAAATGCGTCAACTGCTTAGCGAGAGTGTTCAATCACGAACATTTTGATAGCAAATTCAAGTTCCTGTGTGCGTTTTACAATCGTTTTTACAGCTTTAAAAGATACACAATATTGGGTATTTAGAGGTGACTTTGTGAGCTTTTTCTATCGAACCAAAAGTGCTGAATCATGTTTTCAGCAAACTACTTATCTAGTTTATGTCCCGAATATTACCGTAGTATTTTTTTCTTCGATTTAATGCAGTGCGTCATGCTTATCTACGCATCATAAAATTAGGTGCTGTAGTCGCCTTAAGTGTGCCGAACTTAATCCTTCCATAATCCTTGCATATGTTATAAAAGGACCTTTAGACTATATTTCCAAGGGTTTGGGCTGGGCATTAATGAGTCTGTGAGTTGAGACCTGCAATTTTATACATTAACTAGAGAACGCCCGGCACCTCATTCCTGTGGGAATTTCGTAAAATCATTCCTTATTCCTTGCAACATAGGCAAGGAATAAATAAGGATTAGGAATCTTTGGGCTTTTCAGTTTTGTATGCCCAAGGGTTCATGCTGGGCGATGATGAGTCAGTGAGTGGGTCAGGACCCTGCATATTTAATCCCCGACAAAAAAAGAGCGTGTTATAAGTTTTAGGTAAGTACTTGTGTATCTGTGGCAACGTAGCTCCTAAACGAATGGACCGAATGCGATATGATTTTGTTTGAAAGCTGATCTAATTTGGTTTATCCGTTTAAGAGTTACAAGCGATAAGTCGGAGGTTTCACAAAAGTTTTTATTTTAAAGTTCATATGTATAAAGATAAGATAACAGCGCAACGCAACGCGCGAAGCATATACTGGCTGAAAAACTGCCATATTAAGTATTATGTACTAAAAGTAACTACTATTATATTCTTCTATTCGATAGTCCATTGAGTTATCGGCCGCCATTAACTTCTTATCGTGTAGGTATACTCAAGTGTGTGGCGAACTTGGCTAACCCTGGTGTCAGAGTTTTCAAACCGCACAATGGCCTCT